>MEJB01000007.1:654224-664489 GCA_001752375.1 Rhazya stricta | reverse complement strand
CTTCCATGTTTGGCAATTCTGGGCATGTCCTTATAATGATGCTGACGTAAACCATTCCCGTTTTTATTTATTATCTTCTGAGCACTCTTCTTATTATTTATGCTCCCAAAATTAGGTTACCACTTTTCTTTTTTTATTTATTTATTTAAATTCTAATATTGGTAGTGACATTCTTTCTTGATTCTTTTTTGATACATTATTGAAATACAGTTTTGTCTTTTGKAGACACCTTCGCCACCGTCACTAAATTCTTGCTCTTGTCTTTGTTCTTTCACCGCCTCATTTTCTCTTATGAAGCTTCACCTAGAACTTTCCCAATTATTCTTTTGATTTCTTTTGATTTTCTCTCTTATCTTTCAGCCACCGATCTCAACTTTTCTCTCATAGACATCTCCTTACTCTTCGATTTCTCTTACTCCATCAGCCATCCCATGACCTTCTTGCTTTTTCTCCTTCGGTCGACACTCTTAAGCACAGCAGCGGGCCGGTTTCTCTTCAGCCAACGGAGCCAAAAGCTGAGACAAGCTGAGAATTCTGGGTTTAGTGCACTAAAACTTCCTTAGGAGACAAAAGAATGAGTCTTGGACGAAGCTGTAAAGAGTAGTGCCCTATAAAACTTTAGGAGAAGAAACTATCAAATTTGGGAGTTAAAAATCAAAATCAAACTTCTCGAGCTTGGTTATGTTCAAAATTTTAGCACAAAACTGGGTATGATTTAGTTAATCTTTATTTGAATAAACTCACAAGGAAATTAAATAAAAAGGTACTGAGAGATTATGAATAGAGTTGACAAAAAGCTGTTTTCTTAAATGAGACATAAGTAGAAATACATATACAGACTTGCCAAGGAAGCGATAGGAAGATATTAGGGCTAAAACTCAACTTGAGTTGAGTTTGAAATTCTCAGCTTAAGTTGAGAAGGAGCCAAAGGGAAACATTTGAAGTTTTAATTCTATCTAAACTGTCATATTTTTCCACTTAAATATTTATTTGGTTTTTGATGGATCTCGCCAGCTTAAATATTATATTTGTACTCTCGGGCTAAGAGTTGTACTCTTATATATTTTGATAGGTTGTATAAAGAAGTTTAGTTATATAAAATTAGAGTCATGTACCATATAAGAGTATATAATTAATGGAATGTTCATATTATAATTAATTATGAATTTAATTACTTTGAATATTCACATGTAGTAATTAGGAAGAGATAAGCTATGTTCGTACAGGCTGAGTCAACACAGGATCCATGCCAAACATCCCACCACTTAGAAAGTGACTTCATCCCATTGTTTAAATAATTATATTATTAACTTTTTATCTTTTGAGTTTATTATGTTTAATAAAMAATTTTTAAGTTTATCATCATAAGTTATTTTCAAAGTAAATTTTTTTTATTTCTAAATTTTAAGTTATTTTAAAAAGCAAATTTTAATAACTAATAAGCCTACTTTAAATATATGTATAACATAAGAAGTTTATTTAAGCCCAATCGGGCTTCTTACTTAATCGATCTTGTAACCGATTTCGAGCCCGGCCCAAACATCCTCCTCTAAAGGACTGGCCCGGGACCTGTCCAGACCAGTCTTTTGACGGGCTAGGGCCCTCCAAGCCCCATTACCAACCCTATTTGAAAGTATACAGCTTCTGATTTGGTCCAGCCTGGACCAACAAAAATAAAACTTTTTTTTTTCCCACCAAACCAAACAAGAAAAATAAATTTTTTATTATAATATTTTTAAACTCTTTTCTAAAAGTTTTGGGGTTTGAAAAATGAACGAATAGTAAAACTAGGAAACTTTACATTGTAATGCAATAATATAAATATTAAATTTGATAATTTAATGCGTAGTAAATAAGTCAAGATGCYATGATTTAAAAATTAATAAAAGGAATTTATGAGCACTTAAATGTATTAAACCGTTTTAAATATTAGTACGACCGTCCAATTCCTTCATTCATAAGTTCTGGTGGCGCAGACAACCGAGGCATGCACTCCAAATTCTTCGAGCGTGACATTTGACCTCATTTCGATCTTATCCACGATGGAGCAGAATGTCAAAGAAAGATGCTTCCTCGTGTTTAACATAGTCAAAAATTCACTACCTTAAGAGAATCAAACTCCCATTTCGTATTCATATGATTCTGATATAACTGGGGATGTTTTCTCCTCCTCCACCACCCTCGACTGYGTAGAGTCCTCACTYCTATCTTACTTCATTCTATTTTTCACCTTTTCAACCTTATATTCTGCCTTCAACTTCTAACTCCTCTGAATCCTAGTTTTAATTTTAAAGGAGGTTATATTTTCCAATTGATTGAAGCTGTCGATGAGGGGAGACGGTTATATGTTAATATTAGTACAACCTTGACTGTGTACGACTATTCTTTAATCATACTTACGATTTAGAGGTGGGTTATTTAATTTCATAAATCCTATAATATTTTGCATTTTTATTTTCATTTATTTTCTGTTATGCGTGGCGTGCCAATTCAAACTGCAACATAGTGCCATGTGTGAATGACGTGGAGAGGGACCCATAACGTCTCTTCCTGTCTGTGGCTAATTATCCTTTTCCTCGTTAGTCAAATTTTATTCCCCCAGATTCCTCAAACCAAAACCCATTTCATACTCTCCTCCCATGACCAGATTCCATGTACCCCATCATCATCATCACATCAGGTCCATACATGCATTTTCATATATGGCCATCCCCTCACTCTCCCAATGTATGAATGTACCACATGATGCATAATAAACGAAGAAGCAGCCAGAGAACCAACGGCGTCGTCATAGTCAGAGCTTAGTCAGAGAAAAGCAAGGTCAATCTCATGACTCACTGCCATCTCTTCCATGTTTGGCAATTCTGGGCATGTCCTTATAATGATGCTGACGTAAACCATTCCCGTTTTTATTTATTATCTTCTGAGCACTCTTCTTATTWTTTATGCTCCCAAAATTAGGTTACCCTTTTCTTTTTTTATTTATTTATTTAAATTCTAATATTGGTAGTGACATTGCTACCATTACTAAAGGGATGTTTAATTTTGGACCACAGTTACCACGTTAGCACGTTTCATGTCATTTTTTTCTTTCTCTTTTTTCCTTAATTTTCTGGTTCGAAATGCACATGACTTATTAAATGCAAAAATACGAAAATATCTGGAGAATCAAAATTTTCTAACATTATAGTTCTTATAATTATACGACGTAGCATGATGGAGCATTCTAGAGTTGTAATTGCAAAATACCTTCTAGAAGTAGAAGATTGGGTCTTGCATCAGCATGCATATATGTATAAAGGTTCCAATGAAGAATGCACTGCAATTCATAGAATAATGCAGGTAAGTACTGGTAATTAAAGGTAAAACTGTGGRYGGGTACTCGAATTGAATAGCAGTTACAAGTTGATGTAGTACTGGAGTACTAGCTTTGGAAACCGGGGTTGATTTGAAATGGTTTTTGTCCATAAGGATTATTTTACAATTCGTGGGACGTCATTTTCTTGACTATTTGTTTAGTTAAGTAATATTTGTAAAAAGTAGCTTTASACGAATCTCGTGCACAACCACGCCATGGTCAAATTAACAATCATATTAAGATATTGATTTCGGTGTCACAATCAGAAAAGCAATTTTTAATCAAATTAATATATTTTGGACGTAAAATTTTACAAACTTTTTGAGAGAGGGTAAGTTTCCTATCGACTAACTCTCGTGTGGTTAGATCATTCACATCTCGTATAGTAATTAAAGTTTATCAAATGTTTTAATAGTTATTTTGCTCAAAATTAACTCTTTGAATTAGAAGAAGTAATATTAAATGCATTCTTAACAATATAAGGAGCTTGTTAAAAAGGACAACACCTTCATTGTACCCTTCTCAAATAATTAATGTTAATGTCGGAATAAAGGGGATTTTAGTGAATCTTCAGTTTTCCATGGATTTTTCAGCTAAACCGTAATTAATAGTTCAATTCAAGAAGGAAGAATATTGGTTTGCCTACTTTTGCTTTGTGAAAATGTGACTATCCTACCTGGTTCGCCAGGGGCCGAGATCAAGAACMCGCCTCTCCTCCGATCGTTTCCATGCATGAATGTAGCTTCATTGGTATAATCAACGTATTAAATAGGGAAGACAACTTGGGGGTTTTCTTTTACCCATAAATAATAAATATCATAAAAATTAACGAATATCTTTGTTTATGCTTTCCCAATTCGATTAGTCAGGCAAAAAAAAATCCCGGACACCTATCATTACAAGAATAACATATTGAAATGAGTTAGAATTTTTTATTTTATCAATTTTTTATAAAATGTTTTTATTATTCATCAAATTACTATCTTGTTTCACTTATGTATGTCATTATTTGTTTGTCTCAAAATTTTTAAACAAATTATATTTGTGCATTAAAATTAATCGCCGGTTTCAAAAACAAAAGAAAAGGAAATTGTGGCTAATGGTAATTACAGTATCCATAATCATTGTAGTAATGATTGAAGAAAAGTGGCACGTGTTTAGACATGTAAAATTTTTAACGTTGTTTTGATCCTCACTAAAATTTGGACAATAACTAGTGGGTTCGTACATATAAGATCTCTAGAGATTTATTTGTATTATTTCTTTTTAGATGGGAAAGGTATGAAAAAAGGTGGTGCTCAATCTCTAACCTCACTGGTTAATTGGCTTATTCTCTTGATTCAATGCCTACGATAGACCGGTCCTAGTGGAGCTTATACCATATGTGCCTCTCCCCATTTTTTTCTCTCTTTAATTTAATACTCATTCAATAATTAATATGTAAAAGATGGAGTACCTAATTTGGTATCTTACTCTTAGAAGTTAAAAGAGGATACTTTAATATTTCTTTTTTTATTGTGCTCTTCTTAGTATGAGAAAGAACGTGTAGCGTGAAGTGTATTAGAAGATTTAAAGTTGTTGTTATTAAAAGAAAAATTTGAAAGGATTACAAATCTCCTAATACATGCTATGCACATTAATCAGAACACAACGTGTATATACCTTTTACCTCCTTCATCACTTCTTCTTATAATTGATATAATAGRAATGTATTAGAAGATCTAAAATAATCTTTTACGTCCCGCAACAAATCCTAAATGGAATGGGGATGATTTATTTTAATGGTTGATTAGACAATCAAAAGAATATATCCTGTCAAAATATTTGGATGGACATGTACAGCTGTCTTTTGTGGATTGGCAATTGCCACCAATGGCTAATTGTTTWTGTGATTATCCTTTTCATTGCTTTGCTTACTCTAATTATTGCATAGGTCCAAAGTGTTGTTGTTTGGGATTGAGGAGACTGTTCCCCTAAGCTTCCACAGAAACAGTAATTTAATTTCAATGGTTCAGAATTATCATGTAATGATCAACTTCATTAACCAGAAAAACGAGATTTAAATTTAGAGATATTTCGATTTTGAATCTTTCTTAATCTTTCCTGTTGCTGACACTTGGACAGAATATTAGGAATTTGTGCACTGCTAAAGATAATAAAATTTAATAAAAATTGGTGGATGGCAGCAAGGAGAAAATTGTCCTTATGTACTTTTGTTCCGGGCCACCTCTGATATCGGACGGGTACTTGTCCAAGGGCGGATGATTATAATCAACAATGTCTATTCTAATTTGATATATTCGAGTACWATCCACGTATCGAGTTAGGCTAATAATCACGAAGAAGCGTGTATGAGTAGTAGTATTCGACTCATAAATAATCTTTGTATTAGAGAAAGGAAAAAAGAGACTAAGGATGATCGATGAGAAAATGCAGTAATTTGAAGCAATTGGCATGCGATTGTTAAGTTAAATAAAAGATTTGTATCCGATCTTTATTTATTTGGCACCTTATATTGAAAGAATCCTCAACCATATCTTTCYTATATAAGAGCCGATTATATAAACTTAACTCTGATTGAATTCAAATTAATATTATTAATATAAAAAATAAAGACTCGAAGAAAAAAATAATAATAAAATCATTTCACATATCACAATCAGACACTYTAAATGGAGCAAATACATAAATATATTAAACATGATGAATGATGCATGCAAATGCGCAATAAGTTCAATTATCCTGACAATCATAGGCTGCTAAAGGAATCCGATTTCAAACCCTATAGAGTTTCATTTACGTAAGTAAGAGAACCCAATAATATCAGTACTAAGACAAAAATCTTAACAGAAGGACTAAAACAAGTTAGAAACCCTTGATTGGATGAATCAACAAAAATCACCCCGGAAGTGGCTGGCCATCGGAAAACTAAAGCTTGAATCGTCATCTTCTAAACAAATTGCTTGTTGGTTTCTTTGTTGACCTTATCTTATCTGTATTTGCCGCTGCATGCATTTGACCAACAAATTTTATGGTTGTATCGAACTTTGTTTATAGTTCCATCAAAAAAGCTGGAGGTTCTTGAATTTGTTTTGCTTTTATAGGTGAAATCTATTAGTTTATTCTCCCAAAGATCATAATTTGTTCTTTATTCTGGATAAAATCTTGCTATTAATGGAGGTTACTATGATTATCCCCACAAGAGAATTCATGGTGAGTGCAAAACGCCAAAGAGATTACCCAGCACTAGAACTTACTACCGTGGAATGGCAATAACGAGCATAAACCTCCAACTCATATGCAGCCAACATAGAGAACGAAAGACAAACTAATCGAAAACTTAGTCGAATATTAGGTTTCCTATCCTATTGGAGACGTACCTCTTTTATCTCATTCTTTTGCCTCTTTAATCAGTGTAGGAAGGGGGGAAGAAGAAAAGCCAAAGTAATCTCTTGGCATATCATATCAAGGCAGACATCAGAAGATATATTAGAACCCAAGAAAAATAATGACATAAAATGATTAAACCTCTTCATGCTTTCGGTTACTTCAGAAATATGCAAGTCCAACAAGTTACTTCTGAAACTGGTTCTTGAATTGTAGTTTACGTTCATCTTCAACACAGACTGCATTTGATCGGCATGTCTCCATCGCTTTAATTCTCCCGGACAAAGGCTTTTTGGCTTATACGGAAATTCCCGGTTAGCCAACCGGACTTGGAAMTTGTCGATTCGATATTTTGCAAGTTTTCATCATCAATCGTCAACAACTTGTACATTCAAGATGTACGTATATGATACGTATGGAGGAAGCCGAAACATAACTAGGAAGACCTTTTTATCTACATGCAGTACTGGATCTTTATGTCTAGCTATTGCTTACTTGACCCTCAAAGGAGCCAACTTAGTTCAAATTATTAASTATTGAACTCTGACAATTCTTACGTACACATAATGTATACTGTTCCCTACTCCAAGAAGATACTACAATGAATATATTATAGTGTGGCCATCCGTAAGGATCATAATGTGCTTCTTCAGTTTTTGAAAGAGTGCTAATTATATAGTAACTCCTTGTAATCCAAGATTAATTGCTCGCAGGCATCAAARGGCAAAAAGAGTCACATTTTTCATTCTTACTCAGAATCTGCATTCATTTGTAATAGATGGATGAGCTCAATTTTTGACTTAAAATAGAAATGGGGTCGTGAATCACAGAACCAAATCCTTTTCAAGATCAGTTCAACCCAACTGAAGTTATAGCCTTTAATATGACGAAAGGGCGGAAACAAGAAAGGACCACTTTTTTATCTGATATTGATGTTTGAGGTGTGTAATGATGGGGAAAAATGAGGATTCTTACAAATGGTCTCTTAAGAAATGATTAATTGTGCAAATCAGGTATCTTCTCACCATTGACAAAACCATCATAATTAATTGATTGAATGAAAGCTCAGATAGTGGTAGAAACGTTTTAACACCCACCTCTTTCCCCAAGGTCATTTTCTGCTTAACCCTGGAAGCCACTACAACTTTCTCTAAATCTCGCAATATAAAACAACAGGTATAGTCATCGCTCCTGGCGATATCGATCGTGTTTCGGCAAAAGAATCCCCTACATTCTAGACTTCCGGTGGTTGACCAGAAAAAGGAGGGAACGTTTGTGACCGAAGACGGTGAAAACTTTTGTCCTCGTAGAAATTCGCAGTTTCCTCCACTCTGTGTAGACAAACATCTTTTAACTCTTGCATCGGATTCACCTATTAAACAACGTTTTCTCCTAGGTTGTGACTCAGTGCGTGTGTTCTAGACATTTAAATTTTAAATGTAATTCGGTCACATAATATCTGAAACTTCTAATTCTAGGTATTATGAATTTAAGTCGTGAAAGACTCGTAAAGGAAGTAATTTTTGTTAACGTAAAAAAATTTAAATTTGAAAACTTATTTTATCATTTGAATTAATAATTATTGATTTAATTGAACGAATTTATATAGAGATATGTGAGGCGACATTTCTCTGTGGCAGTTTTGGTTTGTCAAATTAAAAGAAAATGTGCTAATCCAACCACCGTGCAGTACAGAATCTGATGTGACTACTAACTAAAACCTATTATCTCTTATAATACTGATTAATTAAGATTAAATAATAATTTCCGAATGAGACAAATTTGTATTTATAAAACACCCAAAACAAGAAAAAAGGGAAAGCAGGCCATTTGGGCTATTTGGAACCGCAGGCTTACACATCAAGATTCTTTTAATTATTTCCAGATTATGTAAACAAGAAGGATACAGTCACTAAAGAATTAAACAAATTTTGATGTAATAACATATATTATATCATCATATAAGTCAAAAACAAATTAACAAAACAATTTAGCTAACAAATTAAACCACCGGTCGGCGGTTTAACCGTTTCCGGTAACCTAATTGGTCTTTTTCTTACAGGTATATATTATTAATAAAATTGGGATTTTTAAATTGGCTCTATCTTTTATTTACAATTTAGGTTGAACTCTCTCTCTCTATCTCTCTCTCTCTGTCTCACTCTGGATGAGGTGGTTGTCATTTTCACATGACGGAGCAAGCATTAGGATTTTCATCGCTAAACATTAGATCGTGCGCCGGTAGATATACAGGAGGCGGTGGCGGAGGGACACGCTGCTGGTGGTGATGGTACTCCACCATATAGCTTGTGCTACCATATCCTGGATGCTGATGATGCGTTGTGGGCATAGCATACTCTTGATTTGCATAGTGTTGGTTATACACTGGTACCCCATAGTAAGTGTACGGAGTGCTATAACCGGGGTATTCCATTTTGTTCACTTCTAGCTTTACCTCTTCCTTGGCTTTTCCTTTATCTCCTTTGTCGCCGCCGCCTCCACCTTCTTTCTCTTTCTTCTCGCCAGCATCTTTCTTCTCACCACCGSCGCCGCCGCCCCCTTCTTTCTCTTTCTTGTCTGCTCCACCTTCTTTGGCCTTCTTGTCACCTCCTCCTTCGTCTTTCTTTGGTAGGACAATCTCCACTGGCCTCTTCAATTTTTCTTTCAAGTAAGGCAAGAGGTCTTTCACGTCCATTGTTCCCTTCACTGTGACCAAATCTTTATCCGAATCTGCAGTTACTTGTTCTACCCCTGTAAAACACAAAGCACATTATAGTTAATAATTATGAGTTAACATCACCTAATTATTATGAAAACAACCTTAATGTGAGAGGTATATTCTTGTGGACAGCATCCTCAATCTCAACTAAATTTATGTAAACTGATTGCATGTCGCACCTACTGARTCAAATTATTTTAAAATACATACCATCAATCTTCTTGATGATTCGCTTAATCTTGTGAGCACAACCATCACAGTGCAGCCGAATCTTCATCGCCACCGTACTCACTTGTGGCTAAAAAGCCAGAGAAGAAAAACAGAAAAAATGAGAATTATTGAAAATGAAATAACAATAATGTMTGTCTCTGAGCTGTGAACGAGACGACTTGGATTTCACTATCTACCTCTTTGGGCTTCTTCTCCTCGTCCTTCTTCTTATCATCGGCTTTCTTTTCAGCTTTTTCTTCGGGTTTCTTGTCTCCTCCACCGCCGCCACCGTCCTTCTTTGGCTGAGGGGAGACGAGTTCCACCTTCTTCTTGGTCTTTTGTTCAACTTTTTCCCGAAGCCAACCTGGGTCCACATTCCCTTTCACTGTAATTTTGTTGCTAGCACAATCAGCCTTGACATCTTGCACACCTTTGGACCCCAAAAGTAAACAACAAAATTAATTAGTCTCRAGCTTGATTCCAGACTACGCCATTTTTACCTAGCCCTACGGCGTGCAAACCACTGAAAATATCTACTATTTCTAAACATTTACATAGTAAACGTGAAACGTGAAAAGTAACAGTCAATTT
>MEJB01000007.1:556478-653144 GCA_001752375.1 Rhazya stricta | reverse complement strand
GCGCAATAGAGGCGTTACATGGTTGCGTGAGTAACCAAATAACTTTGACCAAGGCAGGACTAGACCTACTTTTTTAGGTAGGTTTGGAATTAAGCAGAAATACAAGTAGCAAATTTTAATGCATACAAAAATATGAGAATCAAACATGTGTAAAACAACAGAACAAAAAACAAATGTGTGAGGAATTCTTTAGGATGGGACTTATCTATTATTTGAGGGTTGGCATTGATAGATTGAATCATGGTGGTTTATAAGCAACAAGCCATGAAGCATGCAATCTCTATTATTATTATAGGAACGATGATAAGWTTAATGGTTATCATATTAAAATTTAAGGGTTTTCAAGGGAAAAAAGATCTTCATTAAATTTGAGGGGCTATTTAGATAAATATATAACTCGTGATCAAGAAGATTATTGATTTATTTTGAATGGTTCTAAAATGAACTGTTTAAATTTTTATGACTTAATATTTCGTTAATTATAAGAGACGATGAGTTTTGTCATTTAATAATCTACTAGAAAATGTTTTGAAAAAGATGTTTTTTTTAATAATTAAAATAGTTAAAATATTGTTTCTCTTTCATTTTTTTCCCTTCATCATTGAAAGCTAGATTTCATGCTGTTCCTTTTTTCCCATTCCTGTTGAAAGATGATGAAAAAACGACTTTGAAAAAAATACATAAGTAAATTCAAAAGTAACGAACTATCATAATAAAAAAAATTTAATTTTAATTTAGATGATATTTCTCGTGGCTCATTTTTAGATTGATTACGATAGAATGTCAAGATTATCGCTAGACTTTAAATAATTTATATAATGAGAATATCATTTTCTTCTAAATCGACTTATGCTATAAAATAGAGATAATTCAATAAGAGATGCACGGGAGAAGAGGAGGGAGAATATAATTTAATGGAGCTCCTTAAAAATAGTAATCTTCTTAGTCGGATGCCAACAAATTAGAGTAATAACTCTTTAGGTATATAGAAGCAGAAAATGAGAAAGAATGGAGTGGTTCATACMATGGACAGCTTCTTAGTACCACAAAATGTAGGGTGGGTTGTTTATACTAATATGACTATTTAATAGAGTTTTAGAACTCTTAAGTATTCTTAATCCATCATCTGATCCACCAGTCGGCAGACGTGCGTTCACCAAATGTGCTCACTTCCCAGCACAGGTGAAGGAAGGAGGATGCTCTCTAATCTCTTTAATATGAATAACTAGTAACAAATAAAAATTTATTTAATAAAGAAAATTAACATTAATTCAACCCTAACATTAAAAAAAAATATAATTTTTTCTTTTTATTTTTTCATTAAATTCAACTCGTAAAAATAGATAAGATCTTTTTCGATGATAGACTTCAAATTTTGATTCCTGGGTGATTAAAGAATCGTTGTCTCTTATTCTGCTTACTATCTAAGTTCATTACCCAACTTAAGGCCCCTAAGTTATTGAATTGGTAATAAATCCTCAAAAATCAGCCACGTTTCAGCTACCAAAATTGATCAAGGCCTGGGGATTTCGTCAATTCAATTTCCAGTCAATCGATGTGTTCAGTTGAACGAATCCCCAGAAACAGAACGAAAAGGCTTTCACTTCATCGAACTTTTATGTTTGTATGACTTCAATACTCCAAATTAAAAGGAATAAAGGAATTATTCGCCATGAAATGTTCAAAGAAGGGGACGGAATAATCAATGTGGCAGTCACCTTCAGCTGATGACAATTTGCGTACCTCCACCTAGTTTTTCTTTCTACATTCATCAAATATCATTAATAGATAAAAGTAATATAATATTTTTTTGTAATTCAGTCATTTGGACAATTGATAAGTGAATTGATAGAGTCAAAATGAAAGTTCGAGTTTCACCTTTTCTTATAACACGATGTATTAAAAGTATTTTAAGTCAGATCTTCTTTAATTAATAATAAGATTTTACGAATCGAACTCGTCTTAAATGTCAAAAAGTGAGAATTATTGCTCCCTAATCTTCTAATATCTCTTGATTTCCATCCGTTGTAATAATGACTATACGGTACCAAAAGAAGAAAACGAGTGTAATAATTTCTAAGGATTCATGCACATAGTCGGTCATTCGGCCTCCCCCAAAGCGGCTATCCGGAATCTTTAGCATCGCCATTATTAAGTGAGGAACTTGGTTCAGAATTTTCGTCTTAAGTCACGGTTGCAATAATCAAACTTCATGGCACGCAACTCGGACTATAGAGATTGTTAAATTCACGTTTGACTAGCTGAGGATGCTTTAAAAGGGAAAGGACTTTCTAACCATAGAGCTGAGTTCTCAGATTACTTGGAAAAAATGCAAAACGGTGGTTATAAAAAGTGATAAGTTTGTAAGTATTACCTTCTTTTTCTCCTTTTGAAGTATGTACACATCACTCAGGGCCAACGACAAAATCTAATACTACACTATACACTTCTTTTTGTGAAGCCCATTCTTTGAGGGGATGGAATGGAAGAGAGGAAAATGAATTGAGATCGGCACTCTTATTAGATCTCAATATTTGTATTTTAATTTTATCAAAGGAGGCCTTTTTAATCTCTCTTCATTCTTCTTCTCATTTACTATTCAATATATATTTAAAAGTATAAAAAATCATACTAAATTAGTTATCAAATCTTCTAAATGAATTAGACATTCAAATTCAAACGTACATAAGCAAATTTTCCTATCCGCTAGTAGTATTACTATAAGCTATATGTAAGAAATTTTGATAGGGAACTTGGCCCTTCTCTTATCAAGCTGTAATATCACTTTTGAACTTATCCTTTAATATGGAGGAGCCAAATCGAATTACACTTATTATTATTTTTAAAGAACGAAWAATTTAACTGATGGAGCAAAACGGTAAAACGATTCTTTTGAGAAGGCTATTCATTTTCTTCGTTCCTCTTCTTCGCTGTGACATCTTCTCTTTATCTCTGTTTCTGCATCTTTTGCCGAGAAGGGACTCTAGGTCCAGCTTTGAGAGGTTTGCCCATTTCCATACTTTTAAGACATGGACCAGCAACTGATAGAGCTTTAAAGATTCGGATCATGATGATCAGAACATTCAGATGATAGAAACTATTAATTCTAAGGTGTATTTAAGAGATAAGCTAAGCCCAAAAGTTATAAATTTGCAGCATAATTACCCAAAAGGAGGCCAAGTGAAGCAATTGTCCGAAAACGCACGAGGGAAGAAGTTTCGCCGGCGTCTGGAGAAACCAGTAGGAGAGACCAGGGCCTGGAGAAGCTTCCCGGCAATCTAGATTGAGGGTGAGATCTGCAATGACGTTTCGACTATTTGACTGTCAGTTAAATAAATGACCGACCAGCCATCCACTATTAAAAAAAAAAAAAAAAAAAAAGGGGGCAGCTGAAGCATAGTTAAAAATGATGGCTTAAAATTCGGATTTGTATTTCTAGTGGAGAATTTTTCTTTTTGAATTAAGAGTTAAAATTAAATATTATTCTAAATTAAAAGTAAACAACATGTTATCTAAATGGAGTCGTACCTCTCTTTATATTTATTCTTATATGTTTATTATAAACTCGTTGAATTTTGTAGAATATATTTATTTATGATGAGAATTTGTCATCGGCATAGCYATTTTAATAATTTTTTGCTGTCGATGAAAGGTTCTAATAGTATAAGATTAAATAGTAGTTCATTTAGTTTAATTATTTTAATAATACCAACTATTATTTATTAAGGTAATAAGAAATTTAGGTTTCTTCAAATAATATTTTTAATTTGAATATTATAAATGAATCAAATAATATTAAAAAATTTTTGAACTCTTTACAAATCGTTTCTAACTTGAGCTGGGAGGAATAAGAACCATAAAATTTTTATTTTAATAATAATTAAAAAAATATGACTACAAATGGATTTAGACAAAGATGGAATTGTAATTGACAAGATCATCATGCTTTCTTTCGGTCTTTTGTTTATATATATATATATATTTCTTTAGGGGCAAGTGTATCCAAGAATGTTTGTATTTTAATAAGAAGGAGACAGAATGTTCTGGCACTTTTGGAACTTATATATGATCAAGATATAATATGTCCTTTTTTTTTTTAATCTATATGAATTTTTTTTTACACTTTCATGATATTTTTGCTTTTAAAGGCAGCAAAAATTTTTTTTTTTTKGSMWTWRGRWTYMKKGKTTTWWYYTWAMTAATTCAACTCGTTCCTGAATAAATTCTATGTGAGAGGCAGAACTTCCACCATGTTATGGATCCTGTGATTWTGTGGTTGGATAAGATCTTCCAAAGTCCAATTCTTTTTTTTGATGGGGTTTCTCATATGATCGTTAGATTATTTATTTTATATTAAAATATCACAATGTAGYAAGAATCTTTTTTGGACAACTTTGTCTCTTTAATCTTTTCAAAAAATATAATAATAATTTTATTTAAATTAAATTTAAAATTGAAAAATATATTTAAATTTTATAAATATGAATCGTCACTATAAGATAACTATATTATAGTCAAATATCGAATTTATAAAATTATGACAAGTTAAGTATTCCTTTTATTAACTTAGTTAAAAGTATAATATTAGTTAAGTTTTAATATATTAATAAATCTTATTGTCCATCCATCAATTCATATTATTATTTTAATATTTTAATTATGCAACTATTTTCACCTACTCTACTTCGTGCTACCCTCTCAAAATTCAGTGCACAAGATCTAAGTGTATCCTCTAAAATCTATATAGTTCACAATTATAGATTTGTCACTTTAATTGGCTACAAAATAAGGAGTCTAATCAACTCATGAACTCAAATTACCGACTAAACTAAATACCTGAACTTTTTAAAAAATAGATAAATACTTCCAAATAATCAAGATGAAAATGAATCATATCTCACCATTATTCTTAAAAATCAACACTTTCTTAGCACTTAAATCGAAATAAGGTGTTTAGCACATCGTCATGGAGCAAAAACAAAAAGTCTGTAATAGAATACTTAATATCGAATAATGTCCAACACTTGTGGCTCCTACCCATATAAATAAGATTAAAAAACTCATAAATCCTAATAAAACTTAATTACCTAATAATAATAAAAAAATATTAATCATACGTATTCATATGTATTTGTCAAGTTCATTATTCTTTGAATGAAATTGATAGAAACGAAAAAAAGTTATATTATTTAAGTTTCAAATTATCCATCCCATTCAGAAAAACCTTTTTGTCTTAAAATACATTGTCATTTTAGAAAATGAACAGACTACTTATTACTCTATTCGTTTTCTGACATATATTAGCATATAGTTTTTACTTTACATTTCACATATCAAGCTATAAGTACACATTTTTTTACATCTTCATCATTATTTAATTTTTAATATCATTCAACCTATAAASTCATCCACTTATCTCTCACTTTATCTTCTGTCCCTAATGCAATCAATCTTCCTAACAAGTGTAAAAATGTAAAAATGTCATTTTAATGCAATTTCGGACCAATTTAGTATTTCACTGGTCTTCATATTTTACTCTATTTGATATAATATTTAAGAAAATGGAGGGAGTAAGTTTCTTTCGTTTTGCTTTTAATGAAGTTTCTTTCGTTTTACTTTTAATTTATTGGCTTTGTAACTTTAAACTATTAAAAACTTTTTATTTTCAATAAAAAAAGAGGAAAAGAGAAAGGAGGATAGGGATAGATAAGATTAATATAGAGTATTTTGGTGAAATTAATAAAGTTATTTGAATTATTTTAATTTAAATTTAATAAGCTTCATAATTTTTTCCCATTCATGCAAATGTCGCTATGACATGTGATTTGAAAGGGACATAGTATTGATAGTATTAAGAAGCAAAATATTTACTTAGAGAAAACAAGAAATAAAATTTGTGATCGGTGAATTAATTAATAAAATTATTTTTATTCGAACAAATGGTGTATACATTAGTTATTCTAATAAAAATATTATTTCTTAGATTATTTAATATTTTCACTAGCTTTGATTGGAGTCATGTTCACAAATTTGATTCTTATTTGAAGGAAGGCTGAACGAAAAACCTTTTAATATGGTACATAAATGAGATTTAATCTGGAATTTCACTTTGTCTTAGTAATCTCCTTATTTTGATGAAAAATATAGTAGTATGAAATTGGATGATTTTTGTGTAATGTTGTTTCATGAATCGCAATGGAAGTCTTCTAAAAAGAAAAGAAAAAAAAAAAATCACAATGAAATTGGTGCATTTCCCTCGAGCAAGGTGGCAAATGAACTGGGCGCTGTTTGCTCTGTTCTTGGCTCCCGGTTCAGATGTATTTCCACTAAAACAACCCAAACCATCCGTAAAAATAATTCGGAAATTTTAAATTTCCAAGTGCAGAGTTCCTATAGGTGATTTGATCATCGACAGCCATATATTATTTGAGGAGAACAATAATGGTTCTTTCGGTGTGGAAAAAAATCAAACTGGAGAGAATTGGCGCAGAAATCGATCGATGAACGATATCAAGGCTTAAGAGAAACGAGAGAGGTTAGCCGCCAGAATGGATCATCAGGACGCAAAGGTAAGAGCTTTACATTTGCCGCATCACTTTTATCGGATACCATTTCGTGGGGTCGCTCTTGTTTTTACCTTGTGGTTTTATGAATCTTCTGTCATTATCTCGGGCAATATTTTGGGAAAACAGTGGAGGTTTGACGTTCTTGTGAAGATATGTAATTGTTGAGGTTGTAAGTGTTCTGATTTCTGATTGATGGACTGTAAATTTCATCCGTTGCTTTGTAGAATTAAACCATTCCCGTTGGGAAGAAAGAACAAGAATGTTACAGTACAAGAGAACCACTTTATTGAAAAGAGTAGAGTACACTTATTGATCAGCAAATAGGTTTGTTATACAATTACATAATAACGGACACAAAGGGCAAAGCCCTTTTATTGTACACCTAGGGGGACATAYTATCATTCTACTAAATAGATATGGCATGTAATGTTTTTCACCAGTCTGTTGTCTCTTGCCTTTCCGAAGGCTTTATTTTTTGGTGGGTGGTGGGGGGCATAGCTTCTCAGTTGGGAACGAATGTGCCAACATAACCAAGACCTATTACAAAGAAAGCCCCAGCTTGCAACAACAGGTATATGAAGAAGTGATTATTTGCAAAGAGCATGTTGTAGATGGCGCAGTGCAGCATATACATTCCCATTAGCAGCTCCAATATGTGGACCCTGCATATAAAATCAAGTTGGGCTAGTAATTGGTTGGATGTTGCAACTGATGTTGGAAGAAGTATGATCTTTTGCAATTTCATGATGAGCTCTCAAGGAAGCTAGTGGATTTGGTATGAACATGGGAATTTAAGGTTTGATAAGTTACCTTTCTCCAATTCGCAGTCTTGATTTCTTTGATGCTTTTGCAGTATACTTCTGTTTCATTGTGTTTCCAAGTTTCTCAGTCACAACCCATTCGTTAACTCGGTTGGCTTCTAAAAGTCCTATGATTGCTGCCTTGGACCGATGTAGGGACATGACATTCTCGAACAGTATCCAGAAGACAAGCAGATGCGAAGATCTGTATAGAAATAAATTGAACAAGGAATTTATCAATATTGCAAGTACAGTAAGAAATGTATGAGAAAAACACTTTGAGACCACCTCATTTGGCTTACATACCTGGGAGTGGAAGCTGCATTTAGAATGGTAATGGTTGCTGGAAGATAAACAGCTATTGGTTTTGGAAGATGGACTTCAGGAATTAAGATAGTTGCTGGGATTACGACACAGTAGAAGAAAAATGTGACCCAGTGTGCAATTATCTTCCTCACAAAGAAGAATGCGTAGATGACATGAATCTTCTTCCAGATGGACACACGCTGCATTAGATAGAAAGGTACTATATGAGTTTCATTCCAAATCGGAAAAAATTTCCAGGGAATCAAAGTACTCCAGATAGTAAGAGGAAGTCATTGTTGAATACCTCACAAAGGATGATTTCTTTGAACATTTTTCTGAAGAGATTGGCTGGGCCACATGACCACCGGTGTTGCTGGTATCTATAAGCCTTGAAGGTACTTGGAAGTTCATTTTTTACCTAAAGGAAACATGTAATTCATTCAATCTATTTGAACTTTCTGAAATTTCTAGAAGAAATGGATTGAACAGTCCATCAACTCACTGATAAATCTCCCACAAAGACAAATTTCCAACCCTTAAGGCTAGCCCTGACAGCGAGGTCCATATCCTCAACTGTAGTCCTATCTTTCCATCCTCCAGCATCATTTAATGCTTTAATTCGCCATACTCCAGCAGTCCCTTTATGCAAATAGAAACTGTTAATTGGTGGGTTGAAATGGTTTGAAGCTAGCTTTGCTAGAATAATCATTTTCATGAAGTAGTATGTCATAAATGATTTACCATTGAATCCAAAGAATGAGCATGTTGAGGAGCCTACTTCTTGTTCCACACTGAAGTGATAGTCTAGTGACATCTCCTGCAGCCTTGTCATCAGACATTCATCTGCATTGACTGTGGAAACCAAATTTATTATGATTGAAGCTTTTCTACCTATAATCAGAAAAATTGTAGAAGCTTTTAGTTGATAGTTGATTGACATCTCACTTAGCCAACATATGGATATTTATCTGTATCGAATTCAGGAACTAACCTTTTAGTTGTATACTACCACTGATGGTTGATTTTTTATATTTTATTTTTGAGTTTAACTATGAACATGAAGAATGAAGTGAGAACCTACAACTGTTGTATGTCTTTATGTTGGTTTTTGAATTTCAACTTATTTATCGTCTGACCAGGAAGTTCTAATATGAAGACAAGGTTTACATAGGACTTACCAAATTTCCATCTGGCTTGAACCAATGCCAACTCCGGGTTACCAAGAAGGTAAGGAACGGTCCTCCAAAGAAAGTCTTCTTCAGGCTGGAAATCTGCATCGAAAATAACCACGAACTCACAATCTTCAACATACTGCTTTTTAAGACCTTCTCGAAGTGCACCAGCCTTGTAACCATTCCTGTTGTTCCTTGTTTCATACTTCACGTTCACCCCTTTCTCCATCCATTTTCGACATTCCAACTCCACCAGTGCCTGCATATGCATTTTCATTTCATGTCATCAATTTTTACTAACTTATTTGAGGTTTATTCAGTTGAAGGAGATACCCTTAGGACTTCATTGGTGGAGTCATCAAGAACTTGGACAATGAGCCTATCGGATGGCCATGAAAGCCCGCATGCAGCTCCAATRGAGAGTTTGTAAACCTGAAGAACAAAGAATGGTGTSAATCAGTTCCATCCATAGGTATTTTGATTTCAGGAGGAGCATTTACAACCTGCACATAAACTAATTGCCTTTCCTGGTTGTTCCATAATGTGTAATATCTGTACAATTTAGGCAGGGGCCAGTTTCCTTTAATGCTGAAGAAGGATAAAGCAGCTGGGATACATATCTGAGCTACACATATATGCATACATGTGTCATCGAAATCCTTATGCAGCTATGACCTCTAGTAGATAAAATCATTTGGTTGATATTTGCTGGATAACGATGTACCGACTTTTCATATCTGATAGGAAAAGGACAATTCTGACATTGATACACCGACTCACAATAATTTTAGCCCCATCTGCTAGCCTAGATCAAGCTTTTCTGTACAGTCATGCATCATTACATGTTATAATATGCATTTCTTGTCTGCKTTTTCTTTTCTTGCTTATAAATAGAGTAGGAAATCAGGAGCTAAAGTGTAAATCAGGAAATGATTAATTGGATTTAGTGCATCTATGTAGCTAATTTTTGGTCCTGATTAACTAGTTAATCTTAATTAGGCCCTGGTTGAGTATCTTGGAGCTTGCTATCATCCAGGCCTATGACGTTCACTAAAATGATTCTTACATCTCTATAAGCTTAAAGTATATGCGGGAATAACGGTTTTATAGTAATGGGCCTTCCTTTCCCATCTGAACAAGAGAAAAAATAAAATCTCTTTCCCGGAGAATTCTGCTGAAAGTTAATTATCTCCGAAAACATATAAATTTCGTTGCAACCAAGAATACTATCCAAGGAGACAAAATCCACTTGCCATAATGCTAGATAAGAAAAGTTGCAATTTCCCACATAGAAAAATTAGAGAGACAGACAGATCGACATGGGGAAGTACCTATAATGAAAGGTGAAACACACGGGTAGTTGAGCATGTTAGCAATGAGATTTTCCCCCTTGATTAATTACATTCAATATACATATCATATATTGATTTCTGCTTATTTAAATGAATTATTAAGAACGCGGAGAAAATTCAAACAGAAAATAAAGGAAATCTGAGCTTGTCATACCTCTTTTTCATTAAACATAGGAATTTGAACCAACACCATAGGATAGTTTCTGTTTTGCTCCAGGTCTTCTTTTATGGCATCAAGATTATACTTGGTATAGCGTTTCTTTCCCAAACACTTGACGCATGCAATGACAATTGCCATGTAGACCCGCTCAAGGAAAAGCATAATTGACATGCCTATGCATATATACATTGCAAACCGCAGCATTGGCACTAGTATTGGGACTCGTATACGCTCCCATGCATGGCTGAGACTTCTGGAAGTGTCATCATACAGTCTCACTTCAGGATCATGGGGAATTAAATTCCTCATTGTCACTGGGGAATACTGTGAGAGAAGTATAAGAATCCTGACTCTGGATGCCGAGAAAGATAGCCCTTAGAAGATAAAGGCAAYGAAGCCCCTAAAAGATAAAGGCAATGAGCAGATGCAGAAGGTGCATCGCCTAGTCACTTTGTGTTTAGTGATGCAAGTTTTTGCTTTAAATAGATGTATAGGAAAGTGAAGTTGAAGGTGAAGACATGGATTGTGACTTAGCTGGAAGAATGTTAGTGAAATGAGTAATCCATAAGAATGAAGCTCTTCACGGGGATAGACACACGGTCTACATGCAAGTAAAGGTGCCGCAACGTATCAAACTTGCTAGCTGGAAATCTGGCTTTTCCTGCCGACATGCAGTTGGAGAATTTAAGGTCTGATAATTTTGATTACGCTTTTACTTGATTCCTTTCGGCGTTGAGCCATGCCATGGTAGTTCTTTCATTTTGGTTTTCACCCTTATTTTATTTTAAACTTGGCTTCCTCCAACCTCCACTTAAACTGCTGCTTTCTACATATTCTAAGGGCATATGTTACGTGAATTTAGCTTTGAGATTTGATGCTTTATATAAACATGTGTTATTAATTTGATATATTCTAGATGTTTCTTTGAATAATTGATTTATTAAAAGAACTGAGAAAATAGAAAAGTAAAAGTAAGAAAAGCATAGGATGGAAACTTTCGGTTTAGTTTCCGGAACTAGAGAAAGAAAAGAGTCTCTTTYCTACTTTATTCCAAGGGATGGAGGAGGAGTTAAGAATTCTACTAAGAAGATGATTCTATGCAACTTGTTAGGGACATTGCCTAGATGCACTTGTCAAAAATCATTTAACTTCCTTTCTTTCCTTTCTCCCCCTTGTTGTAGTGTTAGTTACTGTTCCCCATTTCCTTCCCTTCTGATCCCCAAATTCGAGTAATGTTTTTATCATGATAAATCCAACTAAGGGAGTTAAATCTCTAAACCAAGAGGTTGAGAGTTCAATTCACTTAGTCTTGCTTCCCACTTGCCAATCCCAGCCCCCACAAAAGAAGTTTGCTTGTGAATATGGTTTGCCTTGTTATAAAATGCTAAAAATATGATATTTATCCTTCGTAAAGATCTAAAATATATACATCGTACCCTTTACTGCAAAAGTAAATAATGAAAATTTGTAAGGAACTCTGCAATTACTCATGGTTAGCGAAACCATGGTTTGCTTCGTGTGGAAAGATGAAGTCATGTACAGCTCATGGGCTCGGTGGAAAGTCATTGATTTTGGAATTATATAGACGTAGAAAAGAAACATGTTTTGCGTGCATTCAAGCCTGGATGTCGACATCAAGTCTTTACAACATCATCTAAATTGTTGGTTGGCTTGACGCATACTCAGACTCAGCTGGATTGATCTTCTCTCAGAAGTATGATTGACGCACATTCAGTCGGTTGGCTTGTCCTACATGTGTACTACTACTTAATTGTTGCTTTTATTGCTCTGAAAGAGTTAGAAGGATGAAGTTGGCTTGTCCTATTTTGCTTTTTTTTTTTTTTTTTTTTTTGAAGCTGTATTAGGTGAATTTCAGACCTAGGGAAATTATTATGTGACAAATACACGTAGTGTACTTCTAATAATGCAAATAATGTGCTAAACATGAAATCATAATGTGAAAAAGCTTATTTCTTAGTTCATATGGTTCAAATTTATTAGGCGAATTTCAGATATAGGCAAATTATTATTTGACAAATACATTTAGCATACTTCTAATAATGCAAATAATGTGATCGATGGGATACTGTGATGCCAGAAAAGTTCTTTTTTTATTGATATGGTGATTAGTCATTGTCTAATCGTCTATATTAGAATGAGAAGCTGAGTTTTTCTGAATGCCATCTTAAAGATTCTGAATGTGAATTGGCCTGCAGTATAAAGTAACTTAATTTCTGCATATAGTTTAGTTATAAATTCGGACCTTCTAGTGCTTGGAATGGCAGAAGTCTTGTCTAATAATGACTCGAGCTATCTATTTCCAAATTGGAATCTCACATGAGAACCAAGCTTATCTGAGATGAAATAACGGGACTACATCATTTAACATGCCGACTGGAGTAGTCTTTTACATTTTTGCAATTGTTAATGGACATCAAATAGAGATGCAATCACCTTTTTCCTTTTCCTGGTGGTGCCAATGGTTTAAAATGCTTATCATCCTTTAGAAAATCTTGGCTTTTTTATGTTATCACATTTATTTTTACTTTAATTTTTAATGATTACAAGAGGAGCCACACTATTGGCAGGGATTACACAATTAATGAAGTACAAATATTTATACTAGAAATAGGAGTATTACCCATATTAAAGAGGAGGATAAACTRTGCATTTGACAGGAATTGAATTGCCGACCTACTGGTTTGGAGGCCCCACTTTTTTGGCTTAATTGTACCTCCATGTACCCATAAAGATAATGTGGAAATTTTAATCAGATTGCTGACATTAATGCTCTTTGAAATGGCTTATGTCACAT
The DNA here is from genome assembly GCA_001752375.1 of Rhazya stricta. NCBI lineage: Eukaryota > Viridiplantae > Streptophyta > Magnoliopsida > Gentianales > Apocynaceae > Rhazya > Rhazya stricta. Next base: position 639,973 of record MEJB01000007.1, on the reverse strand, counting down.
TTCAGTTTCATCTTCTAGTTACTTATTTCCTGTTCTCGCCTTCCCGTGAGAATTATTACTTTCTCTTTTCTGTAGTTTCCAGCACACCGTTTATACATATTTAGGGTAATGATTGCAGCACTGGAATAGAACGAACAAATCATTGGTGGAGTTGTGGTGTCAGCTGATTAAATAAACTGAAGAATAATAAAAGAACTGAAATATTTAGGCAAGAGAACTGATTGTATTAGAAGAGAAATATAATTGGGATTAATGAAAAGGGAAAAGGCGAACATGTGAATGAGGCAAATAAATAGCTGACTGATGTAGGTTGCCATGGTCAAATATGCGGAACAAGGCATAGCAGACGCAGAAGAGTATATCTGGTATTACTAAATGATTTGCGATCTAAATTTGATGATGTAATGTAGTTGGTAGTGCTCAATAGATGATATTAATCAACTCGCCGCAAGCCAACCATGGATGCCTTTTAACACTTATAGGARTGAGATTAGGCTCATTGAGCAGATTACTTCCAATATTTTCATTTTTATTCAAGTCTGAAACTTGCTTCTTGTTGCAAAGGTYCTTTGAGGTGCTGATTCTTTGAATATTTAAATTAGGGTAACAGTTTGGTCAACCTGGTTGAATAGCTATATGCATTTGCTTGTTCATATAGCAGAAAGCTCCCGTCATGTTTATTTTCTAAAAGAATCTTTGATATTCCTTGAAATTTGAAATTGTTATCCAAAATACAGACGCTCGTATTTAGTTGCACGAGAGCAGGAAAAGGATCAAGTTATCATGCTTAAAGGTAAATGTCGTTATTCATGACTTTGAGATAGTTTTTGACCAAGAATATTTTTGACTCTTCGTTGGTTTTGGACAACTTATATACGTCTATTGCATTATTGCACTATTGCACCCAGTATTATTCCAACAATGTTATTGATGGATTTGTTTACTTTTTCTCTCCCTTTCAGTCTATACCCAGTATTATTCCAACAATGTTATTGATGGATTCGTTTACTTTTTCTCTCCCTTTCAGTCTATCTCTTCTACTTCCCCTTGTGACATTCTACCCAAAATTTTATTTTATAWCTTTTCAGCTYATCCTGATTTCTTCTGTGCTTTTGTTGTAATAATATTTGTAGGCTATTACAAAAAGGAAAAAATTTCTGCAGACCCCGTCTTTCATTTTTCCTTTCCAGATAATGAACCTTTTCTGGCATCCTCAGGACCTTCTTGTTTTAGTTGATTAAATTCATTTGCTCTTAATGATTAACTTTTTAACCCATCGATTCTGCTTTAAATCTTCTAAATTGATTGGATACAGGAGTTAAAGAAGACGTTGGAAATGTATAGTTTGAAAAGGAACTGAAGAAGGGCTGTTTTCCTATTGTTTTTATATTTTTTATCTTTAACATGCATAAATTATTTTCAAAGAGAAAATTTTAAAGTTTAAACTTCTGTTGATATGAAATTGTGAAGAAGGGCAACATGTACTTGAGGTGTTTTGCAAATTATTCCTGAAGTTTCCTATGGTTAGGATGATYTTGATTCTCTTCAAGGGGTTCTTGACTTTTGAAGCAATATTACTTTAGTATTCAGCTAATTTCCCAAGTTCTGACCGTCTTTGATATCTAGGGCTTAAAGTTTAAACTTCTGTTGATATGAAATTGTGAAGAAGGGCAACATGTACTTGAGKTGTTTTGCAAATTATTCCTGAAGTTTCCTATGGTTAGGATGATYTTGATTCTCTTCAAGGGGTTCTTGACTTTTGAAGCAATATTACTTTAGTATTCAGCTAATTTCCCAAGTTCTGATCGTCTTTGATATCTAGGGCTTGTTCTTCTAAGCTTAAAAGCAGGTCATTTAAACTTAAAATCATCAACTTTTAAGCTTAGAAGAATGAGCTACTGGTTGACTTTTTAAGTGATATTACTTTAATTAAGTTGTTTGCCAAAGTTCTAATCGTCCCTGACATCTGATTTTTTCTCGACTCGAGTACAGTTAATGCTTGGAAGTTCTAAAAAAGCAATCATATTTGTCAAATGAATGAGAGTTTCTTCCGTTTATTGATTCAAGTTAAAGCATTTGATTACTGTGCTTATGTTTTCTTGGATTATCGTTAAGGGAAGTGAGGGGAGAAGAAATGTTGTTTCTTTTACGCTTTTAGAAACATTACATACTTTGTTCGACTTGATTCTCTATGAATAACTGGTTTTATCGTTGTGGATCCTTCCTTTTCCTTCATAAATGCATTCAAACGGATGAGAAACCTGTTTCACTTTCCATATGAAGCATTGTTATCTTTTTATTGCATCATTTTTTCTATCCTCTAGAAACAGAGGACTTACTCTGAATATGTATTCTTGATTTTTCAGGGAAGCAAGTGGATAACTAAAGAGGGATGTGTTTTATGTGCATTCAAGATTAATAGATATTTGTTGGGCTTGATTTTCATATGAAGCCTCTGATTCATTTTCTCCACAGCAAGAAAAACCAGTTGTAGCAGCTTTATATTTGTTGCAAAGGCCTTGTGACCCTGAAACTTACAAGATCGCAACAGGTTTTGTATACTTTTCTGGCGAGATCGAACTTYGTGCCTCCTTTTACCTGCTCTGTGTGTACCTTACTCATAATGGAGGTTGAAGAGAAAAGGGAAGCAACAAGAGAAATTCATCCGAGTAATCAAATCAAATTTTGTTCAGACAGTTGTATTATCTTASTTCATGAAGCTAGAGACAGTAAATTTTGTTACCTTAGACAATTTTATTGCCTTATGTGTCATGCCAAATTAGGGCATTCCTGAAAATGATATATTCTTGCTCTCTGGTTATCTGCAATTATGTAGGGTCCTTTGGTTTGAATTCGTTAATCAAAGTCATAATGAGTTTGAGTATCACAATGAGTCAATGAGATTTTTTTTTTTTTTAGAAAAAGGGAGCGGGCGGATCATAAATTTAGGTATAGAGAGAGTCGAAAAAAAATGGCAGATATAGGCGGCCGTGCAAAGGTATTAGAAGAAAGGGGCGAAAGAAGCAAGCAAGATGTATGACGGTCAGGGACAGTTGAACGAGTGAAGAATCCAGAGAAAAATAGTGGAAAGGCCGGGCGAAGTGGCTGGGTAGAAGACGCGAATTATTAGAAGAGTTGTTGTTTGAGACAGAGGCAGGTCAGCGGAAAAGGGTGGTGATGTCGAATTGATGTAATAAAGGCGGCGTCGAGGGATTTAAACGAGAAAAAGTGAAGAGCAGAAGGACAAAAAAGGTGGTGTTATCGAGAAGATTGAGCAGACGTGGACAGGAGCACTCTCCTCCTTTACATCACTCTTAGTGACTTAAGACCTGCTTCGTTCCATTTTATTAGTCGTATGTCAAATGATTTTAGTGTGTTAACTTGTAGCTAGAATAAATTAGGAATGAATATTTTGTACCAATAGAATATTTCTCATTTTTGTAATACGATAAGTAATTTTAAAAAATAAACTTTTGACAAATATGACAAGTTAAAAGGAACGGAAGGAGTCTCTTTGCAAGCAAAGACTAATAATGAATAATTTTCTTTCTTTACTTGCCTCAATTTTGATAACCGTCTCACGTATAAAATTTTTTATTACTTATAAGTCAAAACTTTTTAGTTTTTGTTAACATTTTTTATTATTATCATTACAATACCGATGTATGTATATATTGTATATATATATCGTATCTGTCCGTGATTTTAGGTAGGAATATCGTAGTATATTATAGACAGAACTTTATATAAGAAATCTTCTTTCTTTATGATCCTTGTCTATATATTGATGACTTGTATGCCACTTTATTAGCTCGATTATATTTGGTTGGTAGTCTCATTACAAGATTCTAATTTTCAATTTGGTTAACCTTTTAATATCTAATAAAAAATTCATCTAATCTAACATGGAAAAAATGGCACAGAACCAGCCCATAAAAACAAAGGTTATCGGAATTTTTTTGAACTGAATTGTGTTCAGTCCTTTCCCTGCTTTGCAGATCCTAGATGGTTTTGACCCGATTTGTCACCCAAATGAAATTCCAATCCAAATCATTTGTTATAACTGGAACACAAATTTTGAATTTCAAATATTTTTTTTGGTCTCCTGCCCGCCCTTTTACACATCTTAATCTAAATCAAATTTATTTATTTAAGCCGCGATCCAAATGGAGCTTGAATGTTGGTCCAGATAGACAGACTGTGACAAGTAGGTTCTCCTTAATCAGACCCTTTTGTATGCGTCTTTTTTGTTTGGATTAGAGTCCATAATCTGAAAAGCAAGTTCCAGGTCTGCAGAGAGGGGAGAGAGAGAGTGACAAGGCAAGCCCCTTTTGGGCTCCATTGATCWATAAGACAATGTGGGCCGCCGGTTACATCTTTACCAACCAAAAGGCTTTATGTAGGAGTCCATGAGCCAGAACCCCTGAAGCCTCAACACAAACATTAAAATTTGAATTTTTTAATATATATATTTTTTATATATATCGTGATTTAATTACTTTGTATTAGCTCCTCCTCATACAATAGTAGCTTATAAAGTAGGCAAAGTTTTGCTGTCCACAATTGTTACGTTGACAGATCGTAGACTACCGGATAAAAGGACCAAGTTGGGCTAATGATCAAGCCACGTCGGCCTAAAATATCTGGGGTTAGGCTGCTGTTGCTTCTATTCATCAGCTTATGATCTGTCCAGTCCCAATCGAACTGCCGGTCTCACTCCACCATCAAAGCCATATATCGATCTTCGTGATCTCTCCTTCAGGTGGGCTTATGCTCGTAAGGCTTTACATGGCAACCTGTCATTGGCTCAGAGCATTTGACCCACGTGCTTAAACCTATTCATCACGTGGCTGGTCAGTAATAGTAAAAGTAGGTCTACTATCCTATGCTTTTAGGTCGAAAGTCGGAACTAGTATTAAGAAGTAGTATTTTTGCATCGTATGCGGATACCTACCTTCTTGTTGATTAAGTCTCCATGAATATAAATTGAGGCCTTAGCAGGTAGTRTTCTGATCAAGCCTTAGCAGAGGTGTTTACTTTTATCTGCATTTGCACCTGCACCTCCCATCCCGGCCTTGTTCTCCTGCTCCATACGTTCCCGGCGTTGCATGGATGAGAGACTTGAATTGAGGTGCAGGTGCTAATGCAGACAAAATTAATGACATCTTGAACTTTCCAGTTGAAGGGTTTCTGAATTCATGTGGAAGCTAGGCCGACCTTTGCAAATTTTTTCGGTGATCATAAACCATGGCCACCTTGTATTACGATKGTTTCAGCATCATACCTTGTTTTACGGAAAGTATTGTCCATCGCCGTCTATATATGTTATGGCCGGGAAATTATACAATCAGTTTTCARTAGGGAAATTTCAAGATTCAAGATTTTATCTTGGTGAAAACTCATTTGGAAACTGGCATGTTTCGGATATATTGTTGTCAGATAATCGAAATATTTATCCGAAACATACAAGAGAAAGGAAACTGAATGAGAAAAAGGAGTCATCAGATTAAGGTCAGTATACCTCTTCATCTAGAATTCATACAATTGTTTATTGCTGGGCATCGAGAGAGGGGACACAGGAATTCACTCATTTTTTATTTTTTATTTTTACTCCTTAATATATATTTTAAAAATAAGTCAGGTTGATTCTTAATATTAGGACGCCGCTATCGATTCTTTATGTTCGCCTTCATCAAAAYATCAAACTTCCAATTCCAGCCTCCCAATCTCCAGCTGACTCTTACTCTTCGAAAGAGTAAACTTTATCTACCTTATTAAACTTCAAATTTGATTATTCGAAGATAAGTTTTATGATTCTTTATATCCTATTTTTCTTTTAAAGTTTTTATTTTAGATTTCAGTAAAATATGTTTTAAATTTTTGTAGTTACAAAAATAGAAGAATAAGAAAATATTATTTTTTAAAATAAAAAACATATAACATTAATAGCTCAAATTGATAACAAATCATTATTGACGTCAATGAGAAGAAAATTAATTCTTGAGTGTATTTTTTTAAAAATCTTTTAACTTTAAGAATTTATTCTAATTATYATGTACATTGTATTTGTATGTTTTGATTGTTTTAATTTGAATGTGAATGTTTTAACTTTTTATTTCTAAAAGAATAATGGTSTAAATTTCAAATTATCATCCCAAATAGTAGAGATAGCATACCAATAATCCATTTGTAAAAAAATGTGTTAAAAATAAAAATAAATTAAAAATTTATTTTGGTGCCCCTATAACTGGTGTTCTGGCTTCGCCATTTATCCTTATGCCTTCTTCGCTATACAAATAAGAACACGATAAATTTAAAATTTTAACTCTTAAAATAGAAAAAAATGAAAAATATATACATATTACGATAATATAYGTAATTAAAGAGTATATTAAAAGATTTCCASAACRAGTGCTCTTCATTCCAATGTTTGATTGAAATTATACTTCAAATCCAATCCAAATCTTGAAAATAACAAAAAAATTTCAAACTGAAAGCCCAACCAAGCACTCCTTTACTAAAACTGTGAGCGTTTCAGAATAGATTTGCATTCCTTCTTTAGCAGTATATATAAAAGAAAAAAATGACATTGATAATTAATGTGAAATTAAACCATTGGTATTTTGAGAGTGCATGCATGGTTCATTAATTTTAATATACCAACATAATTGGTTTTATACATATTTCCTCGAATTTTTTTTTTAAGTGAGGTCTTAGAAGTTGTATTTTATATCACAATAAATAACTTTTAATTAAAAAATGACATTCTTTTTCTTATTTACGCCTTAATAATGAAATGACATCTTTGAGCAATAAATAGAGTAATTTTCCTATACTTATAGTAAATACCCATTATAAAAGCTATCAAATTCTCAATAATGTTCCATCCGTTTCTCTTACTTAGTATCAGCCTTTCAATCTTTTTCCTTGAGATTTTACTTTTTATTAATAAAGTCTTTTGATTTACTATATAAATGTGAAAAATAGGTCATATTTGACACTTTCTCCGAACTCCATCGTGAATAATAAAGATTCTCCTTAATCGACTCCAAATCATATGTCATTTGCTGATATAGAAGTGAACTAAAAAAACATGGCAACATTTTGAATACGAGATCAAATTAAATAATTTAGTGTTATTATAAACTTAAAATTTTGAAAATTCAATTGCAACATAGATTGTCAATTTGCTTTTTTTTTGGTTTCTTAAAATTAAAAAGTCATAGTCACAACATTAAAACAAAAAAGAAGAAGGGATGCATTAGTTGGGGGGATAATTATGGATGACGGAGATTAGTGTAGAAGGGAGGTAAATTTATGAGGAGAGAGAAGAATTTGGAGCACATAATTAGAGGAGTTCTTAAAAAATGGACATCCTTTCAGAAAGGGCGTCCACAATGGATCGTAATGTAGAAACAACAACATTATTGGACCCAATGGATTTGCTTAATACGTTGGAAAAATTACCATCGCATTCACGGGATRTGCTAGTGTTATTGACTGTACCCATTGCTTTGAATAAATGCGTTGCACTTCACACCGTCGCATGGACTAAAAGCATTGTTACTTTGAGAAAATTCTCAATGCACTTAGTCCATTAAGCGGAGAAAAGCCTATGAGTTTAAGCTTATTCATTTCTAGTTATCTCAAAAATTCCTTTTAGTTTCTCCCAATTACATGTATATTTTATTGAGAACTAATGTGATTCTTTTTCATTATCTTTTATCAGCGGAATTGAGCTTCGAAAACCTTTTTCACAATGCTTCTGAAACGCCCTATCAGTAATAGGAAAATCACGCCAATCTTGCTTACCTCCAAACTAATCTTCCTTGTTCAAAACTGTAAACCAAGCGAAGAAGTAGAAAACATAGACTTTTCAGAATTCACTTTAGATTGTTTACCTTTCTCCATAACATCTTCCTCACTAGATTTCTGTTGACWTTTTGGAGTTTTTAGTTTTGTGGTTATCAATTGGTATTAGTTCCGCATTACAGAAATAACAAATATATGTATGAGAGAAAGAAACAATAGTGTGTGTTCGTGGAAAGAAATTRCAAATTTCTTTCAGAATGGAGGAGCCGAGAGGTATGGCAAAGAATAGTAATGGTCGATTTGGTGAAGCCGATATCTTGAGCAGTTACATATTCAAGACCTTTGCCACAAATAGACGCGTCACCCTCCTCGAGCGAATTCCTCCTTTTGCTCCTTAGCCTACGGGGTATTAGTGGTCGTTTTCTAGCTGYTGTTCCCCTCCCAAGGGTGGGTTCTTATGCATTATTCACCCGTCCACCAYTGGGAACATCACTTCCGAAGGAGAATTATTAGAGAACAACGAAGCATTGAGCAAATGCGTTGGATCCAATGATGCCGCTATTTCTACACTATGGTCTATTGTGAGYACCCTTTCTGAAAGGACCTAATTTTTGAAAAACTCCCATAATTAAGGTAATAAACTATTAATTGAAAGATATATCTATCATTTTTATTAATTTTTAATCTCTGTAAATATTTTTAAAAAGTCAGGGAGGGAGAATTTCATTAATCAATTGAGAAAAATTAACAAATTCATGTGAAACAATTTTATGCATTAATAATTTCATTGACACTAATTTGATATTTTTAAAAGAGGTGAGATGTGAAAGATAATAGATATATGGACTAATGTGATACCAATTTTAAAGTGAAATTAGATTTTTTTATTATTTAAATCATTAAGTAATAGTCAAGGGACTGTAGGATAATCGGTCATAGTTGGGGGGTGTAAGTGTTATTTTGAAACGAATCGCGAGAATTGTTACAAACGCGAGGCGCCGGTGCGGAATTGCCGGAAGTCCCGCTAATCTGACGACGACGTATTCATCTTTATTATATGTGAGCCCTTAACTTTTGTCGTTCTCTTTAGGTTTTAGGCTGCTCAAATTCGCCAACTGGAGAAAACCCTAATCGTGCCGTCATCAACGAGATGGGAGGAAAGTGTCCGCATAGGAGCGTGAAGAAGCGGCGGTACTCGCACAAATCATTCCGCCGAGCGAAATTTCTTGTCAAGGATATCCTTTTGATTCCTTTAGTGTTGCTTTTAATTTGCTTATGCACTTTTAATCTCTATTTCTACTGTGAGAAATATCTGAACGTTCCTTGACTAGGGTTCTTCTCACGCGACGATGCCGTCTATGATGAGCTTCAGAAGGTAGAGGGCGACAGCAAACCCTTGCCTGTTGATGAAGACCTTCCTGGGATGGGCCAATATTACTGCTTGCATTGCGAGTAAGTCTGCTTGCGAAATACTCTTTCCGTTCACTCTTTTTTTGGGTTATTTTTTCAAATTATTGCATTTAATTATGTTGTAGTCGATATTTTGCGAATGTGGCGGTGAGGGACCAGCATTTCAAGACTAAGAGACACAGGAAGCGGTAATCTACTCATTATTTTACATCGGATAAGTTTATGATGACCATTTACCATTGCGAGATTGTAAAGTTTTCTTCTAGTATGTGAACGATTCTGTTAGCCTTTCTTGAAAAGAAAACCGAAAAAGACCATCTTTTTAAGTTTCTAATTGGGGAGAAGTAGAAAATTGTTGTGCATTTGATGCTAGCCATTGAAGAAATTCTAGCACATAAGCTTTAGTTGTCTGGAATGGCTTCCTATGCAAAAATTGGCGATGCTTACCTTTCTTCACTATGCCGTGATTTACCTGCTTGCTCTTTTGTGTTACTGTTTAKCTATGCTAATGATGCTCATATTAGGATTGTTTACAAGTTGTATCTGATGCTATGTAATTGAATAGTTGTTATTTGCATAAGTGGCAGTATTWGATAATTTTAAAGAGTGCCAGTCATAATCCATTCTATATTCTGTCTTGCAGAAAGATTAAAAGGAAAAAGCTCTTAACTTCAAACTTAACTTGACAAAATCTATGATTGTTAGCAAGGAGACCTTTAACATGGTACTTAAAGGATATCATATCTAGATCGCATTTGGAGAAACATTAGTGGAACAGGATTAGGCCTTTGCAGGGAAAAGCTGTCAATTAGTGCAAATGACATCCTTTCTGCACTGAGTGCTCTCTTCTCAGAATATTTTACTTTGCAATTGGGAATTAGATAATTGGTGCGGGTTTTGTAGATTTTGGTCATTTTTTAACCGAGCGTTTTCATAAGCTGGGAAATTATGTGATATAACCTAAACCTGATCATCGACCACTTCATAGTCGAACTGGACCTCTCATGTAGTAAAGAATGAGCATTTACACTTTCGCAGTCAGTAACTCAACTTTAAACTATTGCACATGTTGTATCATGTACTGTATGAAAAGGAGTTAGATGGTTTGACCTGTTGTGAGCCTTCAGAACGAGATAAATTTGTCCCACGTTGATAACCAGCCTCGAGCATACTGGGTAAAGTGGCTTTGAGCCCAAATAGTTCCACTGACCAAATCCATACTGCTAGGGTACTCGTATGTTACATTGCGATCGTAGAAAAGAGTGAAAATTAGATGGTTATGGAATGTAAAAAATCTTCRTAATTTAACTGTATGTGCTTTTAAACTTGTGGCARCCATATATTTTGTATTGTTATGTTGGAATTGGGAGGATTCTGATTTTTATGGTGATTGCCACCATAATTTTTTTAATTATTTATTTTACATAGTTTTTTGGATTTTTTTTTTCTGCTTTCGTGTTTTCTTGTACTTGCTTTTTCCCTGGCATCAGAAGAACCAATTTTCATGCTTACATAATTGTCTTCATTGCATCATTGGTCTGTTACCTGTTTTTAGTTATCTTCATCATCAAAATAGCTGATTAGATTGGAATTCCTTCCTGCCTTGCTCTCTTTCTTACTGATAATGGTTACTTACAAAGGGATCAAATAAATTAAAAATTGATAGGATCATATGCAGATTCTTAAATTGTTATTGTAGGGAATTTTGAAGAATTGTGTTTTTCTGTTCATGCAGTCTGAAGCTGATGAATGGACCTGCACCACATACTCAACTTGATGCTGACTTAGCTGCTGGCATGGGCATGCCAGATAATGGTCCAAAGCTTATGTGAAGTTGAGCTTCCCCTTTGTCAAAAACAGGATAACTATCCCATAGAAAGTTTTGTAGAAAAGGTTCGTAAGAAATTCTGCCACAGTTTTGCTTTTATGGCCGGATAGTCATRTTCTGCCCTCTTTCATGCCATTTTGGTTTGTTGTAAATTGGTTGTTAGGTGTTGCTATACTCATTCTGTTATTTTTACAATCTTTTGTGTTTCTTATCTTCAAGATCGTAGAAAGCGAGATTCATCAATAATGTTTGATGATCATTAACCGCTTTCTATGTTTATTAGCTCTTCACCTGAATTGATTTGCTCTTTACTTGCTAAGCAAAGAACTCTCCTGGTATTATTCCTGGTGGAGAAGGATAATGGCGGTGGCGGATAGTCATATAACGTAGTCACATGCTGTGTAATTAGATTTCTGAATTTTCAGATATAAAATGACCTTGAGGGTTTTTTTGGGGCTTGCCGTTATGGCTTCTGGCCTCGCTAAAAGGTTGGTTTAGGTGCTGGTCTCTTGTGCCTAGAAAAGAAAGGATTAGTTGGTGAGAAGTTTTCCAAGAGAAGGGAGTTTTTGTTGTAGTCCTTCTTGGCCAGTAATTTGATTTTGATTCTGGGAATTCAAACGGTTTGAAAGATGAAGCAAAAGAACCAGAACTACAAAATGAACTTGATAATGCGGCCTGGAGATAATTTCATAATGTGCTCAACCCAGGCGCTGAAATATCGCTACACAATGAATCTGGATATTGTTTTAAAAAATAGTCTTCACGGTGCAATGTACATCAAGCACGATCTCTATAAGACGCCCAAAATAATACCTGGCGTCCATCTTCTCTGTCCAAGCAGAATACCTTTTGACTAGCTTTTCTATTGTTTTCAACTGACATACACACTAAACATAATTTGCAATTGAGCATCGTCCGGAGTCTAGCATTCCTGTCCTTTTGGTACTCCTCAAGAATCAGATAAATCATTCTAAAACAAGGCATGGTCTCCATTCCAAGCCAATCTACTTCTGGCCTTTCAAATGGTCGCCATGGCCTGGCTTGCAGGTATCCATGACCGCTAATCATCCCTGACATTTTCTCAGAGCATATACTCATAATTCTCAACCATGTTGACTCTTTCTGCAGTTGCCATATATATACTACTAGATAATATGTATTAAAGACTCATGAGTGCTCTAGTGTATGTGCAATAATATGTATTAAAGACTCTATGAGCAAATCAATAACGTTGTTCCCTGCTTCCAATCCGTATAATTTGCACCTAAAAGAGAGATCAAAGAATGCCAGTAAAACTTGTCATGGTTACATCGAAGTTATACATATATGGATTTTGATGTATACTCTGGTCCTCTGGATTGTAGAACACTTGAAAACCCAACTCCCCACAGCTGCAAAACAGCGCGGGGAAGCGATGGAACTGTAACACGTTCAACCCTATTCCACGTTGGAATCGAATTTTATGCCTGGCTAGCATTATTGAACTTCAATCCGATGTGTTTCACTGTTCTACTATGACCCCTCAAGTACTAGGTTTGATGTTTCACCCACCAAGATGGTGTCGAATTTGGGAGATAGCGTACTCCAGCGGGGCAATTTTCAGAGAGGAGAAGACCAGAGTAAAAGTTTTTATATATGTATTTGATACTAAATTAGATAATAGACATTCTATGCTATACCAAAACAGTAAAGAAAATCAAGAWAATCTAAAAAAWTCATTTAGGGGGTATGATATGAGCAAGAACTCCTTTGCTACTGGTGATTCTGTTCTCGTTGGCTTCTTGCCTCATTGTCCTTCCTGATCTTCTTTGGGACGTGTCGAACTTGAACCGGATGCCATATTAACAGCTTGCCCATGCGTAAATCTTTGTAACTGAATCATACGTGCATAAATTCCATCAGTGTAGTTTTTCAGGAGATGAGAATGAGAACCTTGTTCTGCTACTTTTCCATCATCTATCACAGCTATCACATGGGCATTCCTGATGGTTGATAGTCTGTGTGCTACGACAATGGTGGTCTTTCCTGTGCAAACACGCTCGAGAGCCTCCTGCACGCACCTTTCTGACTCGGGATCCAGAGCGCTTGTTGCTTCATCTAGCAGCATTATGTCTGCTTTCCTTAAGAAAGCTCGCGCAATGGCTACCCTTTGCTTTTGTCCTCCAGATAGTTGGACTCCTCTTTCTCCTACAAATGTTTTATAGCCATCAGGCAATGAGGATATGAATTTATGTGCATTGGCTAAGGTTGCTGCTTCAACGATTTCTGCTTCAGTCGCTGATTCGTGTCCATAGGCAATGTTCTCATAAATAGATGTAGCAAAGAGGCATGGTTCTTGTGGCACCAGGGCGATGTGGCRCCTTAACGACTTCAAATTGTATTTGCGGATATCTTTTCCATCAACCATGATACGCCCTGAAGATGGCTCATAGAATCGTTCTATGAGTGCAATAACTGAACTCTTACCACAACCACTAGGTCCAACGAGAGCAAGAGTTTTCCCAGCTCGTGCACGGAGGCTCAAATCGCGAAAAATAGACACATCTGGCCTAGAGGGATAAGTGAAATCTACATGCTTGAATTCTACTTCCCCTCGGAGCCGATCAGGGATTGCAGTGGCATCTGGATCATCAGGCTCGATTTCAGTTTTACGGTCAAGGAGTTCAAACACTGAACGCATTGCACGGCCACCCTTAATAAAGTCGGGGGCAAGAGTAAGAGTTTCAGCTGCACCATTGGCAGACACCATGAGGACCATGAATACACGGATTGTCTTTGAGAAGTCAGAGATGCCATGCTTGACAAGCCAGGACGCGTACCAGAGACCAAGGGCATAGGAAGCATAAAGGCAAAACTGGGCTATGCCATACCCACTTCCAGCAATCTGTCCCTTCCAGAAGCAGCGCCTCAGTGGAATCTGGAGGTTGGAGGTAAACAGACTGACGATTTTTGATTCTGAATTAAAGGCAGCTACAGTTCTTAAATTGGCTACAGCTTCTCCTGCTAATTGTGTACCTTTTGCATGAGCAGCTTCTAGGTCTCCTGAGAATCCTTTCATGAACATTTTCTGCCAAAATTCCAGCAAAAGCTGTGAKSAGAAGATATTTCAAATGCACATGTTCGGTTTCAATTTCAATTCAAAAAAATTCAACGTCGTSTATATTTATGTTYAAATTCATGTGTTGTTAACAATTGAGAAAACAGGGTTCTTAGTCATATAATATTAGCAACTTGAGTGGATTTAGAACTGACCTGCAAAACCGTTGCTGCTACAACAACAGGGAAAACAGCAATAAGGACAAGGGCTAGGCGCCACTGCAGTACAAACCCAGCCGTGCAGGCAACTAGCATAAGAGCTGAGTTTTGCATAATCACTGAAATCCTGTCCCCAATAGCTGACCTAACATTATTGGCATCTAGAGCCAGCCGTGCTGCAATTCTAGAACTTTCATTCTCCTCTTGATCAAACCATGCCATTTCATTTTTTAGCACAGCAGCAAGCATTWTCTCCCTCACGCGTTTTGTCAAGTTCTCTCCAACAACATCCCAGAAGAAATGCTGCAGCGTGTTGAAGATAAGCGCAGCAGAAGAGAGACCAATTAAAAGATAGCAGTATTTTGCGATTTCTCTGATCATGTAAGCATGGTTTGGATTGTAATAGACACTAAGAACAGCACTGAGGACATAGGCAAAGAATGCACTAAGTGATCCACAAATTACAGAACCAATAGAACCAACAAGTGCATAAGGCCATTCAGGACAATTCATTTTTGCGAGACGCCAGAAGGAACTGGCTTGCTCTTTGAAAGGAAGCTTTTCATGACGATAACTAGGATATGCAGCATCAAGAGAGAGGCTAAAGTCAGAAGTAGAGAAGTCAGACAGTCGGCGTGAGTATGGTGAACGGCCATAAGAAGAATTGCGGGCTATAATTGGTGAGCTGACAGAGTTCCTTGCACTGGAAGGCCTGCAGTAGTAGAACAAAGTTAGCGGAAGAGTATTCTTTCTCATCAGACATTTTTYGCGTCCACAATTAGGATTTCAAAGTGATGAGTTAGGTGTATGAACTTAAATTGAAGTCCATTTGCCGAAACTTCCAATCTGAACCGAGGCTGGGCAAAGTTACCTTGCACTACTTTTTCTGGCATTATTAAGTGCTGTTTCATGAGCTGCTTCTTGCATCTTGATGAGCTTTGCATATATACCGTTATCTCCCTTGCCAATGAGCTCATCATGTGTTCCAATCTCAGTGACGCTACCTTGCTGTAGTACAGCCACCAGATCAGCCTTCCGGATGGTGGAGAGGCGGTGAGCAATTACAAGAGTTGTCCTCCCAATCATGAATCTATCTAGTGCCTCTTGCACTAGCTTTTCTGATTCAGAGTCCAAAGCACTCGTTGCCTCATCCAAAAGCAGAATTGCGGGGTTCTTGAGCATCGCCCTTGCTATGGCTATTCTCTGCTTCTGTCCACCTGAGAGTTGCAATCCTCTTTCTCCTACCTACCATTTGCCCAAACGATGGGGTTGGGAAAAGAATCAGTTTACTGAGTGTCCAATCGTTTACAAAGTCTATTATTTCTTTAAAATTCCTGTAAATCTTTCAGTTTAAGGAGAAAAATAAAAAAATCAAGTGAAAAGGCTTTAGCAGAAAAGCCAGTAGCCCAAGTTGTGGACAAGCTTCCTGTTAAAAATTATAGTGCTTAGCAAGAAAGAGAATATGAGGAAGCTATCCATCCATCCTGGGTAATCAATAAAAAGGTACYTAATCTTCTATTAAGAATTCAGTGACAGACCGTACGCACAATTCTTATCTAAAATAGACACCAAAACTTTMTTTAGAATGCCTAAAGAATCCAACTTGGTGGAGTTAGGGCAATGTATGCCTTGGCATTCCTAGAATTTACAATTGCAGGATCTTGCCCAGTCATTTTGTCCTTTAATACATAAAACAGTTTCAAATTTTAGGCATAGGTTTTAGCAAGTTGTTTATGCCATTCTGGAGCCGCTTTACCCTTGGCCTCGCTCAATAACCAGAGTTACTGTGCAATCTCAATGACAGCGTCCCTCTACATCCCTTCTGATCCACATCCTAATAGCTAGATATCTTTTTGTGTGGGTATGACTGTGATATACAACCTATGGCCAGCCCTGCATACCTCTCATTTCCTGTTGTTTTCCATAATGCATCTTTCTCCCATCCCATCCAGGCAAATTTAGAATATTTARTTCCTCCTTCCYCCAGTAATAAACAAAACTGAATTTATACATGCACATGCATTGTTGACCAAGCCCATGTTACATTTGTTAATGGTTTACCAAAACACTTGCATTCATTGACTTTTAGCAGAGGTTAGTTTGTTGACCAAATAAGCTCTGCAGTCTTAGATGTGCGAGTACTAGCAAGTAAAAGCCTTTGAATATGCAACTTAATGAGGTCCCTCCATTTGCAGGATCTATCCAGAAATGGTGACCAGCTGACCATCCAACACAACCCAAAGTGATCCTTCTGCTTTATTAGACAAATACTTAACCAGAACTATACTTCTTAATGATATCACCTCAACCACTTAGACAGCCAATTAAATGTATTTATTGGATCATAAGGAGAGTTCATCTGCAGCAACTGTTAGSAATCATTGCTCCGCGTAATGGTCTTGTGATGTACTAGTAGATTTTTTACAGCTGTTTCAAACCCTGTGCCACAATTTACTGTTGGGGATATTATCTGGTGAATCGCATTAATATAGAAAGAAGCCTTTTAATTGCATTTTTTGTAGGAAACGGTCACGGCTGTTCAAGTGGCAGTGTCTAAGTGCCATTAGTGATTGAGTCATGTATGTGGCTGAGCCCTAGCCTGTGACCCAATGAAAACGATATTGCAGTCAGTTTTATTTGCTAACCTGAGTATCATAGCCATCTGGAAGCTTAACGATAAATGAGTGAGCATTTGCAACTCTTGCAGCCTCCTCAATTTCGACCATACTTGCATCAGGCCTACCCAGAAGTATGTTTTCTTTGATAGTGGTGGCAAATAGTGCTGGCTCTTGGCTTACAAGCCCAATCTGCTGCCTAAGCCACCTTAGCTTTAATGTCTTTATGTCATGCCCGTCTAGCAGAACTTGCCCTGCAGAGTAATTATTTATTAACAGAGGTTTCATTCCTAGACATTTCTTCACTCAAACACGAGGAGTACATGAACTGAGATGCAGATTCAACTCAGCTGACAGTATAACAGGCTTTTCAATCACAATGTCATCATTGAGAAGCAGAAAATTAGCAATATTCGGCCAGCATTAAGAAGCTTGTCATCTAACAGAATTACCTGAAGTGGGATCATAAAATCTCTCAATAAGGGACACCACAGTGCTTTTTCCTGAGCCGCTGCTTCCGACCAAAGCTATGGTCTTTCCGGCAGGAACAGTAAGGGAGAAATTGTTGAGTATCTGATTGTCGGGTCTCGATGGATAGGAGAAATCTACATTTTTTAGCTCTACTTGGCCCGTAACAGAGTCTAATTCCAGACCCGATTCACCGTTTCTCTCAATACTAGGTTTGTGATCGATTATGCGGAAAATTTTGGCAGCTGCAACTCTGGCTTTCGCAAATGCGGTCATGCTTGGAACMGATTGCCCCAAAGCCCTGTAAATAAAAGATAACTCCTTTGGTCAAACAAATATCCGTTCAATTTAAGTTTTTGGGACTAAGTACTTGATACGTACAGCCCACCAATCATAACTGCGAACATTGTCGCTATTGCCAATCCTCCGTTTGTGAAATGGTGCCTAACCAAGTAGCCTCCATACCAGAGCAAAAGAGCATAACAGCAAAAAACAGTGAAGTACGTAGCTCCTAAGCCCATACCCTTTGCGAATCCGCTCTTGTAGCCCAGTCTTTGAGCAACTTTTAGAGCAGCAGAGTAGGCTTGTAATGCTTTTGACTCGCCAACGTATGCCAAAACTGTTCGGATTTGAACTATCGTCTGCAATTTGGCTTGAATCAGCAACATAAATCCGCGAAAACCAGAGGAATTTAATTAGTGGGACATTTTAGTCCTGGAAAACTTTCAATATTTCACCTGTTCCGAAATGTTTCCAGCTTCGGAAAGCGATTCTTGGCTCTTGGCGGAGAGCTTGGCTAATGTGGTAGCGTGGATGCCCCCAATTATAGCTATGAGAGGAACYACAGCCAAAGTTACTAGAGCTAATTGCCAAACTGCAGTAAAACCCACCACGAATCCAGAAACAAACGTTGCCATATAGTGTATGAAATTGCCCAACTGCAGAGGAAACATAATAATTGCTTAAATTCCATCATGATTCGCAATAAGATGACTGAAGGAATTTTGTGAGTTCAGTTTTCATCTTCACCTTCTCACTGATGGCATCTTGTACCATGACTGCGTCAGTATTAATGGCGGAAACAACATCAGATGTTCGGATTTCTGTATCGAAGAATTGAATATCTTGATTCAAAGCAGCTTCGAGGTACTTGGTTCTCATTTTTGTGGATTGTCTTTCGCCGGTCCACATCCAACATGATATCTCTGCAACCAATTCAAGCACCCTAATTTCAATCAAGAAACTTGAAGAGAAGCTTTCAGTATCTATACAGAACCGATGAAGCAAAAAGAAGAAAAAGATATATTGAACAAATATTACCTGCCCATGAAGATGCCCATATTGCAGCTCCTACGACGAGAAAGTAAAATGCATACTGCGAGGAAACAATAGAGAAAAGAATATCATCTTTCTCGGGTCATTTCTACTATGGCTATTCCCTAGTGCCCAAGAATAAGTTTGAAATATGTCTACCTTTACAACTTCTTGTGTCATCTTATCAACATTGTTTGCATTTGCGCCAAAAGAATTAACAAGATCAGCAAAGAATCTTAGAAACAAAGGCAAGGAACATCCATGAACGAAGGCGCCAACTGTCCCAATTGCCATCAAGGCATAATCCAACCCGTCTGCGAATCTGAAAAGCTCCCCAAATCCAGCTGAAGGTGGCGGCGAACCCGGTTTCTCTGCATCACTGCCATCTTTCTTTCCATCAGAAACCTCCATCTTTGTTCTGTCCCCTCCACTGAATTCCCCTGTGTCTGCTAAATCTTGAGCTTGCCTTACTTCTTGAGKGTCCGTTGTTGCCGTTAATGTTGGTTGATGAGCACTACAAGCTGTAGTAGTAGCACTGGTAGAATTAGTAATGGCTGATGGCTGGTTGTTGTTGGCTTTAAAGGAAGTGTCTAAGTCGGAGTGAACTGACACAACAAGTTCAAGACCTTGCATTTCAGACCATCTCCACTGCTCAATCGTCTTTATCTCCTCAGAATCTTGTGACATTGCTTTAGAATTACAAAACAAACCCACCACTCCTTTCACACCCTGTTTTATCTTTCTCTCTCCTTCCAACTTTCAAGCTCCATTTTATTACTAATTCTTTAATTTTACCAAAACACACTCTTATCCCCTCAACCCTCTCTTCAACAGCATATGTCCTATACTGGAAACAACTGTTACTATTCTTTTATATATCTTTTCTTTGACGTTTTCCTGTTTTCATTTTTACAGTTGGGGGGTGGTTTCTTCAGTTGCTTCTCCCGTAAAAAAGAATAACACGGCACGATGAAATTGACACTGAGATAGATGATGAGGAAAGCCTAGTGAGAGAAACTTCAGGAGAGAGAAACAAGTGAGAAAGAAAGAAACTTTGGCACCCGACAAAGAATACTGTGTGTAAGCTTGAGATTGGGGTTTTTGACCGAAACAGATTCTTAACTTGGGATCCAGGGACAAGCTATATTAGTTTCTTTCTGTGTTCTTTGACTTTGAAGAGCAGTTGATTATTAATTTCCATGGTTTTTGGCTTCTTCTACAAATGAAATTCTCTTCATGTTCAAAGCCATACCTCTCTGTTTTCTCTGCCTCCCTTCTGATTTCCTTTCCCTCTTCAATGGCTTGATTAAACGACTCATCTAAATCTGTCTGCCTCCTGCAAATCTGCTTTCTTCTGCATGTCTTCCCATTTTAGAAAAACCATAAAGATGATTCCTCGCTGAGTAAAATCGTTACTGACAACCTACTTCATAGGCAGTGATTTAAGGTACTAACACAGTTAAAAATACGATCAATTCTCAATTACTAAACGATTACCTCCGACATCTGACAAATAAGTGAAAAATTAACTTTGAGTGATGTAGTACTAATAATTCAATGGAAGAAAACAGCTAGGATCCAATCAAATCTCCACTAGTTTTTGTCCGTAACCTTTTATCTTGAAGCCCTGATTGGTCACATAACAGCACAAGAATCAGGTTGAAACTAAAAAAGGAGATCCTTTTCTAAGCTTAAGCATAGAACAGTACCGTTAGAAGCTGGAAAATTTTACTAATTTGTCAGAAAACGAAAGCAAAGTCAGAAGATTCCCACTAAAAGGATTCTTTAGGGACAGGAATATGAATGAACTAAAATGCATTGGCTTCAAGAACATTTACTATTAATGCTAAGTACTGTTTATGGGGTGATTAATTAAAGTAACTAGATTAGTGGGTGGCTAATAATCTTGAGAAGTGAGTTATAATAGTTAGTTCCAAAAAAGTCTTGTATTTCCAGTTTTATAAAGAATTTAAGTACAGTGAGTCAGCTATTTCTTTAAGCTAAACATGAATGAAATAGGCTGACATCTTAACTGGCCTGCAAATTCCTTTTTTTTTTTTTTTTCTTCTTCTTTTTGTGGCAGCAGGTCAGTTTCCCAGACTTGGCATCTTCATTTAACACACCAATGCAGTCTTTTCTTTTCCTATATATACTTTCACTATATTCTTTAAAGCAGAAAAAAATACAAATCAATCTAATAATCTAATAATCTTAGCAAAATTGAGTGAATCTTTCGCTCAGTGCGATTGTGCAGCTGACAAATTGTTTATCTTGAAATTCTTTCGATATATTGTCACACACAATGATCAATATTGAACCTCATTCGGGCTGAATGATTAATTCATTTTCTGATGTGTTTTTTTATTGATACATCTAACATTTTAACCTAAGATTGATTTTTTTCCCAAAAAAAGAAAAAAGAAAGAATTGATGTGTGGAATATAGGAAAGGAAAAAAGGAGCAATTGATGAGGAGTGTTGTGGCAGGGTTCCTTTACTTTCTGCAAGTTAAGAGCAAAGATTTCTTTTGTTTCCGCTACTCACGCGCATCTGTCTGCAGCTCAGCCCTCCTTTTTCTGCTCTTCTTTTGACCGCTCTTATTTACAGTCAAGCCCTCCCGGCCATCTTACTTTTACCTAATAAAAATAAGTTTTTCACCTTAGAACCCAAAATGGAGTTGAGTTTGATACAATGGTCCTCTGCTTTCCTTTTTCATTCGAAAAAGTACGAAGGTTGGAGTCTCGATAAAGAAAGGTGGAGAAGCTCATACGATTACTCGATTATAAATCTTTTAATATATTTTTATTGTATATTTTTATTTTATTAATTAAAATACAATTTATATATATATATATATCGAAATAATAACCTAATTTAAATTTAAACTATTTTCTAATGTTAGGATGGTAACTCGATACACATTGGTCAATGACGTTTSAGACCTCCCGGGCCAAAGGAGGACGAAATTATATTTTTCCCCGGGGTAAATTTGGCAACAAAAAGTACAGGTACGGAAAGAGGTAAGTTTCCGCAAGCAAAAGTTAACTTCTGACTTTGGGTTCATGCCAATCTGTGCTCGTTATTTTTAGAAATAATTCCATAAAACTCCCATGACAATTCTGGTTAGACACCTTAGAACAAGAAAATTTGATATTTTATTATTATATTAAATATCGACTGTATTAATGCACTATAATATTTTGTTGCATAAAATGTTTCCTCAAGGAATGTAGGCTTACAATTATTATTTTGTTTGAAATTGAATGTTTTTCATTTTCACATGTTTTAAAATTAACATTTACTTTCCCAAAATAGCAATATTTTTCTATGAACTCTTATAATTAATATCCTTAATTCAAAGAGTATCACTTCCAACTACACTTGTGTGGTGTTGGGACATTGGTTCCTATTAGAACTAGTGTTAGTTAAAATTAAACAGAGAGTGTATATGGGGGCATGGAGTTCAATCATCTGGGGGGTGGAAAAAGGAAACAAAGACCAAAACGTCCAACTTATTGGTTGAATTTAGGTGTAGAAAGTAAAATGGGAGCCGGTGATCTACCATTCTTAATACGTGAAATGCTAAAAGTAGCACTAAATTAAACTAAACATAGACTATTGCAGCTAATCAGCTCAATTTAGGTGACTAGTCGAACAAGTCAAAAAGAGACTCTCTCTCTCTCTCTCTCTTATTGAGAGGTCATGATGACTGCTATTAAAAGGGTTGTCCACCATTTCTATACTCCTTGCTTACTTCCCTGTGTAGATGGAAATCCTTTAAAAATTCTCAATTTCCCATTAATTTACTCGTCTAAAGTCATCCATGCGATGCTCATTATGTCAATCCATTGTCTTGCTTGTGGTTAAGTGTGCCTTATTTTATTCATTGTTATGAGTTTAATCGGAATAATCTCCATTTGTATAATCTTGATTAGAAAGCTAAAATGATTCTATCTAGACGTTTATAGCTTAGATATTAATCCGATTCCAGAACGACTCTGTACGCATCGAATCCCCCCTTCATTATGCAAAATTTTAGTGTTTGGTGCTAGTTTTACAAGGCTATAAGCGAAGCTCGGAAGGAGTCAKTTCGATATGTACTCATCAGTTTTATTTTTAATACTAACAATAATGATAATTAGTTTTAGGTAGAAATTTTAAATTTAATTATCTAGCTAAAAACATTCACTTTCAGAGCTACTCAAGAAGATGCACTCAAGATGCTTGTTTTAATACTTAAGCAAATACCCTGTGAATTCTCCTAGGAAAATTCATGATGGTGTTGGCGCCTCGGCGGTATCCAGTACTATGCATCTGGGCTTGAAACGGGCGAGATTGGCACTTGGATAGTGGCCCATAAAAGGTCATATTTCTCGATAGGGAAGCATATAGTAATATAATAAAAGGAAAATACTTATATAAACTCTTTTCGAGGATAGGGGACCTATTTAGACGAAAAGGGAGAGGAAATTCAACAAATGATAGAGTTGAAAATTAACTCTCGATCTATGATTTAGAATAAGAGTCTTAATCAATTGTTTTTACTCATTTGATTTGAATTAGATCCTATTTATCGCATCATATTTCGAAAATTTTAAATAGGACAATTCAAATTGAATTTGACTCAGTTTCATTGGAGGAAAATATTGAATTGAAGAAATGTACGGTGTTGTTCTGATTGGAAGCGAATTAAWGACTATTGTTGGACATATTGGGAACAAACTTCGTTATTCGAATAGTTAATTAGTAGTATTATTGGATTACTTCTCGATTTTGATTTGACCTTTTTTGTGTGCTGATTAGCATTATCCAATAGGGGCCCAAGGGGATCCTCTATAGGCTATAGGGTGTCAAATAAGCAATGGTTATTGGTTTGTGAATGTTACACTACTAGTTTTTGGGTACAAATTAGAGTTAAATGTGTTCAACTAGGCGACATATAAATCTGAAATAGTCTTTGGTCTGATATCCCAGCAACCTTTTTGGAAGCTATGAGAATTTGATGGCACACAATCTTAATTAGTACACTATAAGAGGCAACCAAAGTTACCAATGATTCTTGCTTCAAAAATTTCTTACGTTTTAAGTACGATCTTAAATTCAAATTTTATAAATAAATATTGTAAAAATTTTGCTTCTTTTATAGTCGAAGATCTTTTATTATACTCCCTACTTCACACTTCTATTTATCAATTAGAGTTGAAGTGTTTAYATCGGCTTCAAATTTTCTAGAAGGGTTCAGGATAAATACACGTCATGTTCTGATTGATGGATAGAAGCCTATATTATGAAAGAAGATCCTAGTCATTTATATCACCAACCCTTCTAGTACATTTTTTTTCCCTCTATATTACGAGTTAATAATATATACTTATCATGATTTTATTGATGTAGTAGAAAAATGTAACAGGAAAGCATATAAAAGATCCAAAGTCCATTTTTATAGGTTTCTCCCCTATCATACATGAGGGATTGAAGATCTTCTAGTACAATTTTTGCTACACTTTCTAATCCTAAACAAAATATAATGTGTATATATCAATATTCTTAATTCCTCCAATACCTCTCTTCTAATCATTTTTAAAAATAAAAATATACATAAGAAGTGATATAACTGATATAACATAAAAATATAACCAAAAAGTATATAAAAAGATTCAAAATCTACGTTAAATATGAATTTTTTACTTAAATTTATTATTTACATCGCACGATATCACTTCTATCAATTGGTGTAGTGAGTTGGATTGAGTGAAGAGGCAGTATGTAGTTGGTTGGTAAATGGAGTGATGACCTAAGATAAGAAGCTTTTGAAGTGATTCCTCACAATTGTTTAGTCACCGATGATGGGCTGTTTAGGAATCCCCATCACAATCTCCCCTCCAAGCCAGGCAGCCCTAAAATACGAAGAAGGAGATCTTATCAAACACTTTCCATCTGGAAATCAAACCCCACCCAAAATCACCAAATCAAATCCAACCTACATCAATCAGATGCACATTATTACCAGCTCCGTTAGTGGGGTTTTGTTAGAGGCTTCCACGCTGCTTCCTTCTCACTACTTACTAATTTAATTATTTCTTTATTTAACTCTCATCTCAACGTGGGCATTCAAAGCTAAAAAGATAACATTGTTCTATGCAAAATCTTCTTTAGTTAATTTCTGATCGATCTAAAATGCCTGAGAAAATAAGTTATATAAATGTATACCTTGCATTGCTATATACATTTCTTGTCACATCGGTCTTCTTTTTCTTTTTTTTTTTTTAATCTCTATAACTTTATTTCAACTTTTTTCTGCACTTCCTTTTTATTTAACACAATATAATAAGGCTCGCAACTTTTATTAAATTTTGAAACATCGATGATGTGATAGAGTTGATAAGACAATTTGATATAAATGTTATATTTAACTACGTTTATTGTTAAAAACCATTTATCCAAATAATATTTACATTCTATCTAATTCCACATCCAAACTCATACTCTCCCAATATTAAAGTTTAAATTTCAAAATTTTCGCAACACAATTGCATATTTTAACGTGTTCTCCAAACGTAGTCTTAATAGTTATATTACAAAATTGAGAGTTGTTGCAATTAAGAATAAAAGTATTATAAAGTGGGAATCCAATTAGGAAGCATCAGCGAAAAGTCTTTTATTTAAACAAATGATCCCTTTTCGAGGTATCCTTAACGGTAGCATACCTGCACCGAATAAACCTAATCTCGGTACCGGCTTCTTCGGTGGTTTCCACCATATCTGCTCTCGCGTGCTTTTCTTAGTTGGAACTTCATTCTCTCCATTATTAACATATCTCCATCCGACCGTTTTTCGTGCTTTAGGCATCTTCTTTAATAAGCTTCCAACTTCTTCTATCTTTTCACCCGATATGGGCGTTCTATTTCGGAGCTCCGGAGAAGTATTTCTCAGATCAATTTTCATCTTTTGCGCTAATATTCGGTATTCTGATCTGAATTTCCCGATAACAATCCGGGGACAAAATAATGGTTAAAGAGACCAAATAGGGTGACAAAATTCAGAAAAGTAGGGTAGCAATAGCATTCCGGCCGGCCAACGTGGGGTAGAGGAAGAGGGATGTGAATATGGATGACCTATGCGCTTTGCTTTGGTTGATGAAAGTTGACCTTTTGAGGCAAGTGACAAAAAGAGCGTGTCATGTGTGTTTGAGTTTTAATGATGAACGATTATAATTCTTGCATTTTGGTATAGTGGGGTGGGAAAGTTTGCTTTCTTTTCCTTTCCATGTGTCCATGTTACTCATCATATTCATATTACATCTCCATCCTCAGGTACTGTGAAGAGGCAAACGAAATTACCACCATCGATTCATATGAACCCGATTAAAGATTACTTTATAGGTAATTATTGATATAAGTGATGGTAACAAGTTTGATATTCTCTGTGCAGTGTTTCAACTTTAAAAATATTGCTGTGTAGGCAAATAAAGTCTCACGGGATTGATCATGAATATATAAGTGTGAAGAATATCTTCCTTGGTAGAAAACCTTTTGGATAAATTTCAAAAGTAAAATCATTCATAATCCCAACAAATGTCCAAAGAGTTTTACCTCCCACATGAAAGGTTTCGTATTATATGATGGATTGGGTTGGGCCATGCCCTTTTTGTCCTTTTTCAATATACTCTTTCTTAAGTCATCAATAATTTTTCATCTTTTGCTTTTGGTGTTCTTTTCTTTTCACCTTCATCTTCATGGTTCATCTTCATGGTTGAGTGGTGGGAGGAGTGCATCCATGTTTGCAATGGAAAATAACTAATTGTACTGCTAGTATGACTAGTCGCTTTTTCTTTTTGTCAAAGCATCACAAAAATAAACCAGTTTGATTATGTACGGACCCGAGATGGTCCCGTGGCTTTGCCTAACCTGGTCCAGGCTGTGCATGTGTGTATCTCAACCCAAGACAACAATTTGTGCCCATCAACTCAACTCTACTCCCACTTAACATGCACGGATCGTTCCAACTATTTCTCATTTAGGTGGTCGTATTACATTTTTGGGTAAATTTGAAAACCGTTCCTGAAAATCTCTCGACATCTCAATTCTGAATATTATAATTCTTTTATTGGGACGTGAGGAATGAGGAGGCCTGTCGAATACAAGATTTATAATTTTGTACATAATTATGACAAAAAAGAAACTCATGCACCATGAATCAGGTTTGAGTTTTGTTAAGAAATGATACAAGTGTTGTTACTCCAAAACAAGTTTCATTATTATGAATAAGGGACCCAAGAAATGTAAAGTTGAAGTGACGTCTGGGTAACAGAGACCTGTGGAAGCTGGGATTAAAAGCCTCGCTGAATCATTTATGGGACATGATAAGAGAAGAGGTCGAGCTCAAACTCCTGGCATCTTACGCTACAAGTAGATACGGGATTGAATTCCGATGGCCATGATCATTAATTCTTGAATTGCGTTATCAAGTGGATTTTATTGATTATGTTTTTGTGGTTTCCTTTTGCGATTGAACTTGTGTTATATAATCTCTATTAATCTGAGAAGACATGTAAGGAAGGTGTTTGATATTTCCAGCTGAATGTGATTGTTCTGTATAGTCTGAGTGCTATGTTTTTTCTTCACTTTCTGCCAGAGGCAGACAYAATTGAAATCTCACAGTCAATCAAGTCTGAGGAAGCAGATGAGCGACCTGCCAACCTTAATYTGCTATAGTACTATTAACTTCCAAGTTGTGAGAGTCAACAAAGAAAGGTACAAATTAGTTTGAGGTGGAACTTATAGCCATACCAAGACCTGAGTTGTTAATTTTTCTGCCATCTTTGACTAAGAGATGCATTAGCTGCAGAATTTGTCTACATGCATCCTTCCCTTCAAAGGAAATTTTTTTCTATTTTATAGAYGAATTTTTGAATTTTCATAATCGGAGTATCATTTTTCGATCGATATGGTATTAGAGCTCTAAGTTTGACTTCCACTAGCATCGATTGCAAAATGCATCTCGAGAGAATTGTACAAAGACCTTCACTATTGTGATATTTTTTCAATCGAATGAATTGATCCGAGAAGAGAAAATGGAATAGTGGATTAAAGGCTTTAACCACTCTAGCTTGCAAGGTGAAGTTAAAGAAGACCAAGAATATGAAGAAGAAGAAAAACATGAAAAGGATTTGGTTGGTTAAAATGTCTGATCAAAATAATTAAGGGACCACTAGAATAATGTAAAAAGTCGCAAAAGTTTGGCGAGAGATATTCTCATATATCTATGGTTATTTTCAAAGGTCTCATGTCTGAATATGAAGAAAAAAAGGTGGGGTTTTGCGGTGCATGTGCAACTACATTATTGAAGAGTTGGAAGTAGCAGCTAGCTGGTGGTAAATAGCATAGCATTTCACGTCGATATCTTAAACGAAAAAGGGTCTACTCAAAATTTGAACCATTTTTGGACCCATTAAGGGACTTCAAAATCAATCTTGTACCTAAAGGGAATTGCCTACAGAAGCCCTCTTCTTTCTTTGCACTTTTCCTGTTTCTTCCAAAACAAAAACCTATTCATGAGATCAAATGCTACACTTGCCTACTTTCCTGTCTCACCTCCTATATCTGAAAAGGAAAAACCAGCTCCCACGTAGAAATGGGCACTTTCAATTTCTGTGGTACAGTGTGACAAGAATGTGTAAGCAAATACCAAACCCAAACATCTTAATGCCAGTGGCCACCCGCGCACGCACGCCCGGACTATTAAAAGTGGCCGGCTTTGGAGTTCTTTAAAGTAAATCATGGGTTGTTCTACGTTATTTTGAGTGAGTCTATACTTCATCGTTCTTGCATAATTGTCCATCAAACAATTAGCGAAAGTGAGTCACACGGGCATAGTCTACTTCAAGAGAAGAGTTTTAACTAATGTCCATGATTGAATTACTGCAAATGAAAGCCAAAAAGGGGGTAGTGTTCTTTTTTCATCAGAAGCAGAAAAGGGATTAGAAGTTGTCGTTGGATGCAGCAGCATCATCCATTATGTCCCATGAAGCTTCTCTGATCATTCTTGAGTACTGATGACTAGTGCGGAATGTGGCAGGGTGGTTAGAAGGGCCCAACCTGCAGAAGCATTCAGATTTGTGTCTTCAATCCAGTACAGAGTTGATTGCAACCATAATAACCCATAACCCATCCTTCCCTCCCTTCTTTCTCTTCGACCCATCAACCGGTCGAGGATGACAAATTGACGAACTCAAAGATTTGGTAAATGTGAAAATGGAATGGCAATTGTGAAAACTTCCCTTTTGCATAAATTGGACTTGCTCCAGTTATTTATTAAAAATGAACATAAATAAAATTGAATCATGATTTTAATGGCACAGTAAGTTTCAATATGAAGGCAAACACTGGTTAGCTTCAGGCCCAATCTGCAGTGTGTAAAGCCTGTGTTCATCTCTGGCAGGGGTGCTCTGTGGGCTGGAGGCAGACTCTCGTTGGGATAGGTGCGATCCAGTGAGCCATATGGAAGTAGAGAGAACCACTGAAATTGTTGATCGAACCTTGTTTCTGGATTACARTCCTGATATGTTTTCTACTTTAAAGATGGTCGATCTAAATCACAAAATGGATTCTTAATTACCAAGAAACATGCATTGYTAAGAGAAATTCATCAGTTAGAGAGTGAAAATATTAGTAAATATCTTCCAATCTTCTACACCAGATTCTTGAGGATGATGAATCTCTCGCATGTCATGCTTTGATTGAAGCATAGCATCTTGAATCCATCAAATCTCTTTTTTAAAAAGCACGGAGAAAATCCAAAAAGCTCTTGAATCCATAGGGCAAATTTTCATGTATTACCATCTTGATTGAACTTCCTTCTCTATGAGCTCCCTTCTCAGAATCTCTTCGGAGGCTGACTTTGGAATGCTACAAGACAAAATACTCCATGCAATCTTTGATATGGGGCAACCTAGACATGAAACTTATCAAAAGAGAGGCTAGAAAATGCAGAGAAAATGATGAAATTTTCTTTATACCTATRTAAGTATACTTTAGTTAGCCATAAACCAATKGTTGCTTTCTTTAGCACTATTAAAGTCATCTTTATGCTTGAAAAGCTAAGCTGCCATACCTTTGTTCAATGAACCTCTGAGCGTCTCTTTTGAATAGTTTGCTACTCACGAACAACCTATGCTATTGGGACTTCCCCAGCTTTATCATCAGGGGACCTGCTGATAAATGAACATAACTTGCTCGAGATTTGTAATTTTTTTTTTTATTTAGAGACAATGTTTAACTCTTGTTGATTCATCGATCCACCAAAAATCATATGTTTCTCATACTCAGGGAACACCAGCAGCATCTGATATCTCAGGCGAGAAAGCAGAAAAGCTATTCAAGCTCTACTGGTGCTACCTGCCAAAAATAAGCCAAAAATGAAATACATAAAAAATCAATGAGGAGCATACTTGTAATAAATAAAAAGGTCAGCAGAATTCCTTCAGATTTTTTAAAGTATAAAACAGATCTCTTGATACTACCACAGTTATACTTGTGCAATCAAATTTACCCAGTTAAATACTTTCATTCAGCTTTTGGCAGGAAGGAAGCAATACATTATCTCAACTTCCAGTCCGAAGTTTGACATGTCAAGATAAACTAGGAACAGATTTYTGATGAATCAGCAACCACTAAAGTGTTCTCACTAGGGAACTAGTTTTAAATATACTAACTTTCTTACTTCATGCGCCCGCAGATCCTACTCCAATTTTTGGTTTCACTTATGTCACGTGATGCACTAGTCTCAGGAAGCTTTGAGGTCCTAATGTAAAGTACATCAGCCCTGTGAAAGAAACATGCCTGCATAGCCATAGTGCTTATTTAGGTAATCGTAGCCTAAAGCTGATTATCATTTTCCTTTTGTAACAAAGGGGAAAAAGAGAAAGAAAGGTGCCCTAATGCAGAGTATTGTTGCCAATAGACTAAGAAGCAGCACAAGTAAGAATCACGGGGTTCAACTCCAAACACCTGACAGTAAACCATATCGAATGTATTTCCCTAATAAGAGGGTTAAATTAATAATTGATAAAGCAATTGTACAGTATCGGAGAGAGATACTTTGATTAGATATATTGCAAATTAAGCTCTATTGGTCAATGTCAGCAAAATTACCTGAAATCCTTTACATATGATAAGTTTTTTAATCCTGTCTACAACATATAACAGTCCTTTGTTATCAAAATAGTCTAGATCTCCAGTATGTAGCAAGCCTTGTTCATCTATTGTTTGCTATTTGGCTCTTTGATTGTGGAAATAACCTATAAAAGAGATGCTGTTATACTCCACAATCATAATTGTCATTGAATAGGACCACTAAATTCAAATGGATGGATACTAATCATGCTCTACAGTAGTCATGGCTAACCACAACAAGCTTCATCACAGTATGCTCGAGCTATTTGTCTAATTCATGTGGAAACAAGTATACAATAATGCTTAGCTGAACAGTATACCATATTAAACATGAAGCCAAGTTTTCTCCATGGTTAAGATKATTCCAGTATTCAGCTTATGAATGAATTATTCAATAGTTTGCCSTTCAATTTTCCTTAATTATCTACTTCACGCCTCAAATTTTAGCACCCTGTGCAATGTGGAATCAAGTGTACAGAAAATTTATTAGCAGAAATGAATAAGAATGGTGTGGATTCTAAATGTTTGTTTCACATGCATATGTTCCTTGTCTAAAACAGCAGCACCAGATCGAACTCATAAAMCCATCCTAAAATTACCRTTTACCTCAGAAAGCTGCTGTAAAGAAAATATCATTTAAGCTTTCCTTTAGTGAAATGCTGTCAAGGTAAAGAAAAAGAACTGTCTGTTCTAGCAAATAGGAATATCTGGAGCATGAAAACACATATATCAAAAGCAATCATGATGGCTGACAATTTGTGACTGCTAGGTCCACCACTGGTTTCGTTACTTAAATGGAAAATGGTGGATGCATATAACCAAATTTGAGAAACCTATTGCTACACTCTGGTTTAAATTCCCTCAGCTATGGACAACAATTGATCAGAGTACAAAACAGCATGTGAGTTTATTCAGTAATCCTTCAACAGATGAATGCAAACAGTAACCACCAAGTATTCRAGAGGCTTGGCTCTCTCCTGAAAGGGTTCAACTCAACACAAACAGAATTTAGAWGCCTTACTAACTTTCTCCCTAGTCTATCTATACCCCTTGCCCTCAAGTAAATGTTCAAACAGTCAAAACAGAGTCAAAACAAATGAGTAACAGAAAGCAATAAAAATCAAAGCAGCGCAAACCAGCATATCACCACCTCAGCCTATTTCCCCTTTCTCCTAGCATAAGTAAACCTTAACTGGGGACCAATCACCTACTCTCTAACGATACAAAATCTGCTTAGAGGTTAGGGTTCAAACATTTAAATCCACGGACTACCTTGCATTATATTCCTTCCACGAACCAAAATCTCCACCTTCTGCAAAGGTGGGGGAGGTTTTATTGTGTCTAAATATATAACTTTGCACTGGATCCCAGGACAAGCACCCCAACTGAACCAGAATGCTGTGGCCCAGTCTTTGCGTTCTCCCCTGAAATAATATCACATCTCTGTCATACCATAACCCTGCCAGACATTACATTACTAGTGCATCTCAGAATCTAAGAAGAGACTCCCAATTCAAGTTCATTTTCATCTCTCCTTTGAGTTACAAGGAGCAGGTAAGATAATCAACAATTGAAAGACAGTATATGATTTAAGAAAAAAGTAGCAAAATGAATATTTTTTAAATGTCCAAGGGACAGCAAAACTCCAAACCACATTTGATAGTTTCACATGGCATGCTAAATATATGTCCCAAATTAACAGAKTAAACTCGGAGAAACTTTCATTTCTCTTCCAATTTCTTTGCCTGAATTCTTCTAATGCAGATCCACTGATCGATGGTGCAATTATTACTCCATCATAATAACAGAAATACCGACATGATTCACRACTGCTTCATGGAAGTAGAAACAGAAAAGAGTATCTGTTTCCAATCATTTATTTCATACAATCTTGAAAAAACAATGAATTATGTTTCAAAAAAACCCGTAGATGTCTTGAAACAGAATAAAGTAATCATTCTAATCACCTGAATAATTGAAGCTTGCGGCAAACTCTTGGCACTCTCCTCCATGACACCTTTCCCAGACTGCAGCTCCAGATATAAGTTCCTTTAATGATGAAACATCATACTTCCTTCTGCTTCTCCAGTGCTATCAAAACATGTGGCACAGAATATAAATGAGTTACTTTTTACTTCTCAACTGCCCTCAGTAACTTCTCCATCTCATACCTTGCTATGCCCACCACTGCTATTCCTTTCTGCAGCTGTGAGTATATAGCCACCAACAAGCCAACTATATTAAACACAGGAAGAAAGCACAAAAAGGACATTCATGGCAGCACCATAATATTCTTGATCAGATGTCACCATCAACACGGTGGCAATGAAATTCAATGAGTCGAAACAAGCCCTTTACTTTTACCAGTTGTTCCAGATTAATACAAATAGGGAGGGAACATCAATTTGTGCAACAGATGACGAGGGCAAATCAGATGATTCACTAGATAATTTAATTACATCTGAGTAGTACCAGAATGAATGGGGCAAACTAACAATGTCAAATGAATTATTGGGACTTAGTAAGATACAAGGTAGATTAAAGCCTTTGATTTTGTGGTGGAGTTCATTCATAGTGATGATGAGTTCTGGTTTCGAATCCAAGACCTGGATTGATAGCTCAACGATGGCGGACTGTGGATTGATAATGGTGGCAATGGCACCGATCGCTATAACAGCAAGAAAAGATTTTGGGTAAAGAACTGAGTTAGGAGCG
Organism: Rhazya stricta; assembly: GCA_001752375.1. NCBI lineage: Eukaryota > Viridiplantae > Streptophyta > Magnoliopsida > Gentianales > Apocynaceae > Rhazya > Rhazya stricta. The sequence goes on along the minus strand of MEJB01000007.1, from coordinate 606,384 downwards.
AAGATGAGGACCGCGTCGTTCTCATGATTTTGAGCTTAAGCATGAGAGAGCCACGGAATTCCCAGTGTCGCCATCGAAGAGTGCAACGCGTTGAGGAAGGGATGACACATTCCTGAAGAGGAAAGGGACCATAGAGAGGTTAGGGTCCTCGGGGAGAGATACCGGTGGCTTTGCTAAGGGTAGATCTTGGCCAAAGAATGCCGCTGACATGGAAGCAGAAGACGCTAGCTTTAGATGATGAGAAACCCTCACTACAACTTTGTCATTGTAATTAATGGAGACAAGAAGGAGGGATGACTACAAGGAGGATTTTAAATAAGTCTATGTCAAGATTTTGCCTCGTTTTCATCGACTAAATTTGGTTGATTTGCTGCAAATCACAAGGAAAAGCACAAAAATGAGAGACGAAGAAGAAAAAAGTTCAATACCCAACTTTAAGATCAAAACTACTGTCTACAGCTCCACTGAATTCAAGAAGAAAAGCTGTAGCAGGGGAAAGCTTTTTGTAATTTGACTAAGAAAGACAACTTCTTCCCCATTCTGTACTCAACCTGTCCAACGCAGACCCAGAAAAAGGAGAAGAAACAGTCGGAGGATCAAGATTTGTCGATCAATACAGAAGTAAAATGCAAAACTGGATGAAAATTAATATTTACCTGAGTTTAGGACCAACTGAAAAATGATCCTGTGGAGGCTCAGGACCAACCGTTTGCAACTTGGTCTCTAGTCATCCCAACTCCACCAAGGTAATGAAATGCCGTTTTCTCCACGTGTCAGCCTTACATGGTGTGGCGTCAAATTGCCCTCCTTTTCTTTTCCCCCCTCTCTTTGTCCATCATATTTCATTTCCCTCCCGCTGAAACTGATTCCCTCCTCAGTTCTTCTCTTCTGTGAATTTTATTTGGTTTTCAGGATGCCGGAGACCTCTGCCCTCTGTTTTTCCACCTTTTCTTCTGTTCCTCGCCCCAAGGAAACGACTTCTACCTCATCGTCGTCCTCGTATTCTCATTCCCCCACTTCCTTTCCCCCTTCTAAATTCACTCATTTTAACCGCAAAGTATCTCATCGCTCCGTCCGGTCCGTTGCTAAAGCTTCGGGTTCGGACAATTTCCCCGGTGACGATGCCTTCGGACATTATCCTTGGGACTCTTCTGATTCCGGAGACTCTTGTATGTTGTTTAACTTCCTCTCTCTCTGATCCCTCAATTAATTTGTAGAGATTGCGTGCTTTATGTACTAATGAGAACTTCTGTCTGTTCCGTTTCCGATCGTGCTAAGATTATTCGTGCTAAGATTACTTTGTGGTTAATGAGATCTTAGCTTTGGACGCGTCAGAGAGTTTCCTGTATTTTGTTACTCGTCCTGTAGTTGCTCAACAAATTGCTAATGCTTGATTTTTTTTTTTTTTTTTCCTTCTTTATACTGAGGGCGTCTTTAAGAAAGTAAAGATGGAATCTTGCTGGGTCAAGATTGCTTCTTTTGAACAGCAGACTAGGAACTTTGCAAGATTAGGATAGAAATTATGTAGGTTTCTCTTCTATATTAGCTGGCGTTCTAATATATTGATGCCATAATGTTAATGGTAGTAATCATAGTCAAACTTTTTGTTTGTGGCAGATCTGTTATCCCAGGTATGCTTGAATTAGATTTCCAGCACCTTTGGCAAGAAATAAACATTAGTTGTTTCTTGTAGAATATGGAGGAAACAAAAGCACTGGCATACAAACTTTCAAAAGTCTGAAACTGAGAGAAAATCATTGAGATGACGTTCCTTTCATTATCTTACTATTAGACGGTTGAAATTGTTTGCCGTTTGGTGCTGTCGATATGCTTAGTAGGAAACTCCACTCACTCTCAAATCCCCTAGCTTTTATGCATATTCCAAAGTTACATATTATCCACAAGATGAGATAACAAGCACAGAAACAAGTTTAATCAACGATTGAATAATATAAATTTTATGGAATTATGCTGCACATAGTTATATGTAAGTTCACTTGTAGTCTTCAAAATGGATTATTGTGAAATCACTCTACATGCTTCACGCATTCATTGGGTGTGAAAAACTGAGTTGGTAATACTGAAGCTGGACATAATGGCTCATTACCTAGCTTTTAGGAGAATGCGAGGTTCTGGCCTGATTTGCTTTAAAGAGAATGAATTAAAGCTCATTCGAGCATTTTCTTCTTTGATTTGCTTATGTAGTAAAATCTCACTGCTTTCCTATCATCTTGTTTTTGGGGTACTTTTAACTTTATATTGCTACATAAGGAGATCAAATGCATTCATGACTAGGCCTAGTCCTGAGCAATGTGTGTTAAGTCTGATTGTTTTGTTGGCCATTTGATTATTGATTTATCTTCCATATACTGTTAAGCATAAAAAGTCTTTTTGTCATCTGCAGATTTTGTTTTGCAGTCACTTCTAGCTAGGATTTTAGAAGAGTTAGTTTAACACAGATGAGATAAATCTAAACTTAGCTGTCAAATAAATCTTTTGATCTGCAATGCATAGTCTTAAAACCTTTGTTATTTGAGGAGTTATCTTTTTCTCTTAAGCTTTTATAAACATCAGCGAACTTGTTTCCTGAGCATTTGCAGCCATTCAATGGGTTCCTGAAGAGAGAGTTACATTATTTACTGCTGATGGACTCATCCAAATTGGGGGAAACCTGGTGCCACGGCGTATAGCTTCCAGTGCTGTATGTTAAGCCTTTTTCTTTTTTCCTTTTGTTTCAAAATATATGAAAATAAAAATTCTCAGCAACAAATGGAAAAGGCTTGAAAGATGGATGGCATGTGTATGTTTAGAAGAATATGTTCCATTACACTAGTAACTTGAACTTCGTGCCTTTAGTAGTTTATTGGTGCAATGGTGGTAGAACCTGCTGCAATCTTTTTATTCTTTGTATTTGTTGTTCAAGGATCCTACATCATCCTCGATATGATTTGCATAACAGTCATGCATTTTTCCCCTAAGCACATTTTGCAATCATTCTTTACTCAGAATTGAAATTCGAAGATCCAATAAGAAACAACTGGTATTTCTGGCTTTGTGGTTTTCTCCTGTTTTGTTAATCCATATGTAATCTCTCTCTCTCTCTCTCTCTCTCTCTCTCTCTCGCGGTCTATGGCGACACCATGTATACATGCTTGATAAAGCAAAAGAAAAATGATGCTTCCTTGTATCATATTATAAGTTAACTAAGAAATTTGTTTTTATGCAGAAGAAACCTGGAAATGTGAAAACATCCCAAAAATTTCAAAGGTTTCAGGAGAGAAATTACATGGATCCAAATCAGGGTTTGTGCTTGGGTGCTCTTTTTGATATTGCTGCAACAAATGTGAGTAAATTGGTCTGATTTTAATTGGAACTCTTTGTAAATATGCTTCATGATTCTTGTGGATGTGAAATTGGTTAACATTAGGGACTCGACACGGGTAGAAGGCTTTGCATTTACGGCTTCTGTCGGTCCATTGAAATGCTAAGTGATGTTGTGGAAGACACCGTGTTGGAGCATGGTGGAGAGGTAAATTTCTTTCCCCCCAAACCCTCCCCCCCCCCCCCCCCTCAAAAGAGGGGGGGAAAAAAAAGGAAGAAGGAGAAAAGCTGTAATTTTTTGGCATTTCTGGATGTAATGAGCTTTTAGTTCAAGTTCCTATTGAACGAACCTGGATATGATTCTGTTTGAGAGAAGAAAGCCAACTCCAAGCAAGCCCAAGTTTGATTAGATCTTGTTAATGAGTTTGCTTAACATCTTTTCATCAGACTAGCTCCCTTGGGCATGTCTTAAAGACAAACCAATATCTTTCCTTAAATTCCAATGTTTTGGTGAAGAAAAGACCAACATTTATGTGGATTGTGGACCAGATAAGACCAATGTATCCTCGAGTAGATTTAGAGGCACTGATTTTCATGGTATTTCTATATCTCCACTAGATAGGGGTAGACAGGTTACTTTCATTTTGAGAAATGTCATGATTGAATCTGTAAAAAGAATGTACAATAAACAGTGTTTATAAATCTCTTGCCAGCGTGGTAGTTACACAAGTTATTGACTATCAAGTCCTTAAAGAATGCGACCATACAGAAGTAAGAACTTGAAGGACCTCTTATTCAGATATTTTCCAGGTTAAGACATATCAAAACAAGAGAAATATCTCAAGAGGAAAATCCTGAAAGATGCAGGAGGGAAAAAGGTGCATTATGAGCAAGTTTGAGTATGTAACAGAATTTTCTAGGGCTAGTCATGGTGCTTTGGCATTTGATAGAAGTCGAATCTTGTTCAGCACTCTTAGGAAATTGATGATATTGGATTCATCTGGTTTTGTAAAAAGTTCAAGGGAGGTATGGTGCTAATGCATCTTTGCTCCCACATAGTAAGTACTTATGGAGTCTGGTTTTATACCTTTCTGGTATTCCCTCGATCTATGATGTCTTCCTCCATTTTAAAATGAATACCACATTTGATTTGACACAGATCTAGGAGAGCATCTGACTAGCTCATATCATCTCACTTTGATCTTGCTGATTTATTATGGTCCCCCAATGTAAGGAGAACTTGACATGCTTTTCTTTTTAAGGGGGATACATATTGATAGAGATTAGAAAGTAGGTTCATGTTAAGGAAGTGGACATTATTTTGGAACATTCCAAATAAATATGAAGCTGAATATTTTAAAACAGAGGGACTATTTAATAATATTGTTAGATCAGTGATTGAGAGATGGATGAGTTACCTTGAATGCCTGTTCCATGTCGTCTAATGTGTTGTTGCTCTAGAGACCAAAAAGGGAACTCTTTGTGCATAAAATATTACACACTATCAGCAAGCGTGGTGTTTGTGGATTATCCAGACTTACACCTCTTCATTTCTGGCCGATGTTTTTGTGGTGCCAATATGGTTCACTTGTTTACTGTTTTTACACTGCACAGATATGTTGGTGATCTTTGCCAATGTTGCTTTTTCTCTAGAAATAATTTCTGAAATAACAAGTATGTGGTTCTGATGTACTGGGACAAATGGTTTCCTGATTAAAATAGAAGCGTTAGTTTGTTTTCCAGTGTCTCGCACTAATAGCCATTGAACATCCAGGTGGTTGCTGCAGAGAAAGCAATCAAAGGTGGTTTGCATGAAAAACTAAAAATGACTGTTGCCGTACCCCTACTATGGGGTGTTCCCCCTGCTTCTGAAACACTGCACCTTGCAGTTAGGATTGGTGGGGGGATTGTAGAGAAGGTCTACTGGCAGTGGGACTTTCTGTAGATGAATAACTAGCTCCCCTGACCATTGTTTGTGTAAATTGTACATAAATTTATTGTGCTCTTATGTACAGCTGGACAAGAAAATGTAGACCATGTACATCTGATGTTAATATCATTTGGCTAACTACTTGCAATTGTTTCTGTTTGGACTCCTTCATAAGTCTACAACTTCATTTAAGATCAATTCCACCATTAACCTACTTTTGATCGTGGCCTGTGGATGAATACTTGGTCCTTGTTAGGCACTGGCTGCTTTGAATGGCGTATTTTCTTTGACTTGTACTTTGAATAGGTTAGGATGATATGCATGCATCTTTGTATCACGTTTACGTGTTTGTGGCTATCATCTCGAATGCAGTAGATCAATCTAGGTGCAGGACTACTTTACTCCTGTATTCATTAATGCCAGCTTGGAACTTGGGAGTTTGTTTCAAAGATTCAGACCAACACCTTAAAAGTTCCCATATATATGTTGGTTTCTTGAAAGAACGTTAGKACTTCTGGACTGAATCGGTGGCCAAATTCAACCCAGAACCTAWCACGCAGAATCTTTGAGCCTTTGATTTTGTTTACTTATATGCAACTAGAGTTGGACTTCTCACCCAAGTATCAAGGTTTGAGTCTACTGAATTAGTGGACAACTTGGATTAAATCTTTGGATAAAGTATGCCTGCCAACTACTTTTGACTCCTTATGGGAAATCTTATTATGGTTTATAAAGGCTTCTCTCTCCCCATTTTTCCTTCGGATATTTTAAGGGTTGGATTGTGAACTTGGGACGAATTCTTGTACTTCACCCTTTTTGGTATAGGATTAATTACAAATACTCTCACTTAGTTTATCTTTGTTGTTCAAAGAATAAATATATATATAATTTTAATTTGATCATTTTGCATTTTAATTGAGGATTCTGTCCAAATGTCCAACATATCAAATGTTCCTTATCCTTCTTTCTTAACTCTTTGAACTAAAATGGCGAAAATACCTTGCAAACTCTAACATTAGCTTTAGTATCCCGGCAAACCCTAACATCATCTTGATTCTTCAACAATGCCGTCGAGTCTCCCCATCCCACGTTGTCGCCGCCCCATTCTCCCCTATCCCTCGTTGCCACCGCCTCGTCATCCTTCCCCATGTTGCTTCTCCCCCTCCTTGGCCTCACTGCCGCGATGCCCTCTCTCGCCCTACCGCTTCTCGAGCCTCTCCTCTCTCATGTTGCCACCACCTTTTCTCTGCTAACTATCATCTTCTTTTGCCCATCCTCTATTCTTCTCCTTCAAATCGCCTGCGTCAGTGGCGGAGCTTAGTGGTGGCAGGGGGGTCTTGGCCACCCCAAAAATTTCAAAAAGTCATTAACATATTTACAAAAAATATAAAATTTGACCCTAAAATTTGAAATTTATAGTTTAGACCCCTTCAGATAAATTTTCTGGGTCCGTCAATGGCTTGCGTCTCTTTCACCGTCTTTTACTCTAGCTCCCTAATATATATAAGTAGCCGACCATCTCGATCCCGTACTCTCCATTGAAGCCGTGGTTCCTTTTCTTTCTGCGTGCTTGTCATCTCCACCGCTCCTGCTGCCTTGATGTTCTTCTCTTCCTCTGGTAGACAACGAGGAAGAAGGGAGACAGTTCTGTCATTCTATCATCTTCATCTTTTATTATTATTATTATTATTATTATTTTATTAGAGCTACTTCTTTTGCAGCACAAGGTATCTGAGCAGCCTTTTCTGCAGGCTCAAATTAATCCTATTCGATTTCTTTAGAGAAATAACTTGTTCATCAAATTAATTTTTTTCATATGTTATTATTATTGCAAAATTGAAGGTTATTTTTGAAATCATAAAAAAATTAAATAACACATCAAATATTTTACAAGGTCCATTTTAAATCCTTCGTATGAAAGTGATCCAAATTGAAAATAAGTATTTTTATTTGACAATGGCCAAACCACATGTATATGTAATTAACCCTTTAATATATTGAACTTAAATATTTCTTTTCGTTATTTCTTTATCCTTAGTGGCAGCCAAAGTGAATTTGTTACAWAAAGTTATAGCAAATCATAGATGGGATATGGGGGTTGTGTGCTTGGTAATATGTTCTCAACCACCAAACTAGAAGCTGCAAATGTAGGCAAAGACACCTTTCCTCCTCGCCTATCTTGCTGAGAAAAAGCAGATACTTTCTCTGGTATCAAGTGCTCATAGGTTCGATAACGTTTTTGAGGGGTTAAAATTTTCTAAGGACACGCTCCATTACATACTTTCTAATATCAATTTTAATATCAATTTTGAAGGCTTTAAAAGTATATTAAAAGATACGAAACCCTCTTTTAAGGATTTTTATTTTATTTGCTATTTRTTATTTTTGATATATCAAGTGGTTAAAATAATAAATAGTAAATCAGCTAATGATACTTTTTTCTTTTCCACCAAGAAGAAAGTAGTTTTGTCACAAAATATTTATATGATTGATGCATTATTTGTAGTGTGGACCCCATAATTAGCTCAAACTGCTGGAACACAGTCTGTGGCAATTCATGACTTTGGGTACATTCTTGATACCCCAACTAGGAGATGACGATCAAAATCAAAACTTTTAACACATGACCATAACTATTTTATCATATTCTGATATATGACCTTGTCTTTGATGCTTTGTTGACTCAAAAATAGCAAAATCATTAACAAATATCGATAAGTATGGGGTTGATTCTGGTTGTTTTAGAGATTAGGATGGAGTTTAGAAGCTCCCATTACAATTATTTGCGTGTAAAAGAAGAAAATGATGAGAAGAAGGCAACCCATTTTGAAATCTTGGGTGTCTGCTTTTGAACGGACATAGAGAGTATTATTTCTTTTGCGGTTTTCGCATTATTTGTTAAACATAGCAAAAGGCATAATTACGAAACAAAGCACAAAAAGGTAAACTGTTTCTGGTTCATTAGGTGTAACACCTTTTGACCTTTTGCTCTCCACTAGAAAAGACATTCCTGGACAACCCTTTCCCAGCTTTGATTATTAGCTGGAAATCCCCTTCACTTTATTCTTGCTATAGATGCAAACAAAAATGGTGAAGAGGTCAATGCATTCATCTTTCTTAAATCTCCTTATTGAGAAAATTATCCATTTTGTCCAAGCAATGAAATCAAGTTAGGATTCGAGGCTCCCGTGAGATGTTTTGTGTTGGCCTAAGTGGGTTTTCGTTCTATACCCCACAAGGCTTCATCAAAGGGTTACTGTGATGAAACATGGCTCACATAGTTCAAATATTTTTCAAGGTTTTGGTTGATGATTGTTGTAGACTCTAAAAGGTATATTAAATTGCTTTAGCAGTCACATAAGTTATAGATATTCGACACTAAAAGCAAAATCAAGAATCGCAATCAGCGGCACCGGGATGGTTTGTCGTTTAAACAGCTTATCGAAGTTCTAAATTGATTATTGCCGGAGATCAGGAGATGTATCAATGGCACCCTCAATCATTTAACAAGTGATGGATTATAATATAGGGAGGGAAGAGAGTGAGATAAGGATTAACATCAAAGATTAGAAAAACTATAATGCCCAGAAAGATCAATAATTCTCGCGGGGCTTGACCAGATTCAAATTTAAAAAATAGATCCCTAGTCATATTATACGATCACAGATTATTAAATACATACACATATAAAATATAAATGTCCATTGTCCATGAATCTGCATCAAAGTTTGATTCTTGGAGAAAGTGTTAAAGAACACCGCCATTCAAGAAGAGAGGGCGATGGTTTTTCTGGTTCCATGACTTTTTAGCACAACTGTGGGAATTTAGGACAGCAGCAACTAAGTACTAACACATCATTGGCCTAAAGAACCTTACTATGCAGTATGTTCTGTCAAAAAGGGTTTTTTTCATCAAAGTACGCCAGCCCTAGCCCCCGCGATCCGAGTCTAGTTATGTATGTTTTTTGCCTTAAAATCTTCCGATTGTACCCGCAACAGTCAGCATCAGTAGTATGTGACTTTTTCTTCTGTCTTGATTTCATCAACAAAGAGACTGTTGCAGAGATTAGTGGTAATGAGTTGCTTAATCTCCTCCAGACTACAGTCTAATGGATTCTCCACATAATTAGAGCTGTTTGGTTTCTGATCTGCATATCCATTGATGTTATTACTAAAAATGAACTTCTGATTCTCTTCAACCCCATTACGAAGATAGCTCTGTAGATTAACGTGTTCACCATTGGATGCTCCATAGTCATAAGTGGAACTGCCATCAGAAGAAGTAGAGCTAGCTTCACCTCCGAACCTCAGTAAACTCTCTGGGACATGATAATTGTGCATCGAACTCAAGTAGCTTTCTGGAGCTTGGAGTACTGAAGGAGCACTGAGGCCGGAAGAACAGGAAGCGTTTAAGAGGCTCGTTGGGATTGAGAAGTTCTCGTACCCTGGGAAACACCTAGACGAGGTGGAGTAATAATTGGTCTCATTACAAGTGTAGGCTGTTCTTGCCGATGATAGCGCTGGTGATGGAGCTGAATATGGTGATGACGTCACAGATGAGGGTTCAAGAACTGAAACTGATGAGTAAGGTGTTGATTGTCGGGTTTTTTTCTGGGATGAAGGGGCCATGCCCATGAGTTTCTTCTTGAGCTTTGTGTTCCAGTAGTTCTTGATATCATTGTCAGTCCTGCCCGGTAACTGAGCGGCTATTATTGACCACCTGCGCATTGTTTTTCAAATCCGAATAAGGTTTTCTAGCCATAGCAAGTTATTAAACAACTTAAAGCCTGATTCTTTTAAAAGTAAAATGCGAGTACATTCATATATACAAGAGATTAAAACTGGGCATGCATGCAAATTCCCAGAAAAATACTGTTCAGGGAAAAGGTAAGAAAAATTCTTTAATTGAAGGATAATAGATCTGAGAAAACTATCTTGATTCTTTGAGTGAGTAAAAGAAAGAAGAGATCAAAGGAATCCCCTCCATACTCGAGAAGGTAGCGACATGCAAGTTCACATCAAAAGGTACAAGAAGAATACTGGAAAATATAGGCAAAGCGGCAAAAGACGTGTTAATGCTCATACATGTACCTGCTTCCAATGCTCACATAGAGGCTGCAAATTATCCTATCTTCATCATCCGAGAAATCTCCATGTTTAATGTTGGGTCTCAAATAGTTGAGCCATCTTAATCTGCAGCTTTTTCCACATCTTTTGAGCCCTGATGATGCCAATAGATTAATAAACATAGAACAAACAGGAAGTAATAATTAGGGACTCGAACAAATCAAGAAGATTCCCGAACCAGCTTTTTGAGGGAGAGCAATCCAATTCCCTCCAGTGCCATGTTTCTCTATGTACTCCTTCAGCTTTGCATCTTCTTCAGGTGACCAAGGTCCTTTCTTCACATTCGCTTTGTCACAGCAAGGTGCTCTGCCCATATCTGTGTGTTTCTGTCTGTCTCTCTCCAGGCTTCTTCCGAGACAGTGTCGATGCTTGTGGGGAAGGTGGCTTTGTTTGTTTTAGAAGACCTTSTTAAGACAGTGATTATATATAATCTCAAGAGATACAGAAGTCAAAGCAAAGACTCTCAAATTCAATTATCGGCTGTCTAAATCTATTTAGTGATTAGCTGATAGAACTTTCTCTCATAATTAACAAATGTATTCCCCATCTGGGGTAAGAAATTAGAAACCTTCTTCTCCTTCTATCTTTACTCGGTCTCACTCTCTGCCTTCCCTCTCAAAGAATCCAAAGTCCGCCCAACTTGTACACTATGCAGCATACAATTCACCACTTGAAAATGATTGGGCATACTAATTAATATTTTTTCCTTGCCTTTATATGCATGCAATAGCCAGTCATTTGTTAACCTACACACGATGTTAGAAAAATGGGTATGCACTGTGGATAAAAACCTGATAAATAAACTATTGAATATAATCAACAAGCATACATGGCAGTGGCAGGGACGGTTCGTAAGTATAGATAAGATTTCTGTCCATACTAAACATCTTAAATAGAATTCAAAAGGAAAATCAAACGAATTTAAATTTAAAGTGGATAATATCATATCAATTTAAACATTAATATTACCAATAGTCCTAACAAATGCATTCCGGGTTAAATAAATATTTCTAGACTAAATCAAAATTCCCTCCCAAATGGGGCAATAACAATCATAAGTGCATATATAATATATCCATATGCTACAGTTTTGATGGATACTGGGTTGCTTCAAATTGGTCTAAATAGTTAAAATCTTAATGGGTAATCCAACATTTCTCTTTGCTAAATCAATAATCAGTCATTTAGTTTGCATAACAAGAACACTAATGTAGTATAATCTAGTGGTTATACATGAGTACTCGAGGTCCGATTAGGACAACAAAACTGGGATAGCTTCATTGGTGTATTTAACACACAGTGCGTATGGTGGTGACCAACGATTTCTCAAGGAATCCTACATATGCTATTGTCATTTTTTGTGATCTGGAACATATGACGGCCGGTGTAGGAAACCCACTTTCACAAAATCTTTATGCTAAACCAAGCTTATTTAAGGTGGCTCTAAAATCGTAGCAATTCAATGGACTTTTAGTCTTTTATAAAATAAGGCGTTTTATAAAATAAGGCGTTACAAATACTATGCGACCATTTGAGAATTGCCGTATATTTATTTGCGAAGGTTATTTATGGTGCTCCTTGTACAAGTGATGAAAAAAAAAAAAAAAAAGAAAGAAAAGATCAGATGGAACAAATATAAACCTTAGTACCATTGTAAAAAAGTTTTATTTGTGATGATTCTCTCGTTACTACAAATACTCTTCTTTTTCTTTAAAAAAAAAAAAAATTCAATCATATTGGCTCAATTCCACGGATGCCAATATTTATTGCTTCTCGATCAATATATTATCTATGGTAACTCAGAGATCACCGTCGTAAATATTTCAATTGATTTACATTAAATAATYATAAATAACTATTCATTTATGTTAAACTTGTTGATCGTGTACTTTGACTGATACAGTAAATAATATCTACTAAATAATGTATTAAAARTTCTTTGRCCCAAGAAATAAGTCTAMGAAACCTACACATTTTACAGTCTATAATTAATTAAGGGAAACTTATAATATTGCTTTTGTTTTTTCAAGGTGGGTCACATTTAGAATGTCATATCATAGGTCAAGACTTAATTAATAATTTTATTATTCTTTATGCTTATTTGATTTTTAAAATATGATCATTTTTATAGAACCAAGCTTCTTTTTTCTCATATTATCTTCTTTTCTTTATATAATTAATCATATTATTTTTCAAAAAATTCATTTCAACAATTTTAAATTAATTTATTATCTTTAGCAAAACCAAATAACAATGGAAGTAAAGGTCGGATCACAATATTTTAGCACAACTGGCTTAGGGTGTAGAAACGTCCACAACTTTGCTTCAACTGAGTCAAAGACATAAATCAAGCTACCAAGAGTCAACTCATTGGAGGGCTAGGATCGACCTAATCTATTGGATGTGTTAGCATGTAGCTATCAATCAAGGACACTCTTCTAATTAATCTCCTATAGACCGGTTTTGGTTCGAGAAAACTTTATCCTTGTCTTATCCACATGCATGAATATGAATCTTGTTAGAGTACACTGTCTAAGTTAAATGCCACCGAATTAATTTCTGTCTCATATGAATGATTATTGATTCAAGGATAAAAAATTCGATATTCTAAATAATACTTCTTCTGTTTTCTGAAAATATATCACGATAAAGTAAAATATATAGATTAAAAAGATAATAAATTACTTTAAGATAAATATTAAAAAAATATTTTTACCCTGATATTGAAAAAGAAGATAATTAATTGCAGGAAAGAAAATAGTTTAATGTATTGATAGGTGGTTGTGACTTACTTTCAAAAATAAGAAAAAAAATCTTATTGTTATACACATTTTAAAAAATGGAGGGAGTATTATGTTTGAGTCTCGTGAATGAAATAAATAACATTAAGATAGTTTTGCTCCTTTTATGAATTCCTCTCAACTTGAACTTGAAATAATCTAGAAATTTATTATTATTTTTCTTAACGACTGCGCTGCATAGGTATCCTAGGAGGTCTTACTTGTTGGAAGGTATCTTTTAGCACGCACCATGTCAAGATTAATCTCTGTCGCATTGGGTCAGCCTTTTACAGGGTTAAGTACTGACGAAATTAGTGTTTCCATACGAGAGTAAAGATGACACTTGTAACCTCTTTTAAGGGATGAAAGTTTCGAACCATTCAAATCAATCAAGTTTAATTAAAGAGTTTTACTCCTTTCTAAGTCCCTTTTCTTTTCGAATATGAATTAATTGGGAGATTATCAAGAGAGTATAAAAGTAAACATGTTTTAAGAAGAGTTTTTTTTTTTTTTTCTTCTGTGTGTTGGGAGAGGGAGGGGGCGGTGCTATGAGTTGGGCAGCACGCAGTGCACATTGCAAACTGTCTATTTCTAGTAGACTTTTACATGAAAATAGAAAAGAAAAGTCCATCTTGTATTATAATTGCCATTTATTTTGCTTCCTTTTCATTAAACTAGTATAGTACTATGGTCTATGAATATAGAAGAACCGAGAACCAATTAGGCCTTTGTTCCATACGCAAAACATGTCCATAATTGTCCGCAGAATTAATGACTTTTCTATAAGGATTTTTTATTATTTCGTAATAATTGTTATCCAAGTTCAATCCAAAATAATAAAAGAAAATAAAGGGATTGTAGGTGCCAGATCTTTTAAGTATATATTTTTAATATATCAATCGAGATATGATATGTATATATTTTTAAATTTTAAAATTAAAAAAATGATATTAGAGTGTTAGGATAAATAGCTGTCGTGCTCTGATGGGTGGATAGAATTGTATAACAAAAAGTATATTAGAAAAATGTAATATGTGAGTACCATGTTCTTTTTTATTGTGGTTACAAATGAATGCGACTTAAGACATTTTTTATGTAATATTTTTTTGATCGAGACTTAGTATCATAAGTTCAAGATATAATTAAATATATCCATAGATCTTCTCTAAAGATCTTCTATTTTGTTTTTGACTTTTTTCTTTTATTTTAACTTTTCTCTAGAGCTGAAAACACGTTGGAATTAATATAGTCTTTATTCATGGGACCAATTTACGTAACCGGAAATAAAGATATTATTATGAGATAATAAATCATAACTTCTTAATAGTGGATTTTTTTTTTATTATCTTTCTCTACCTTTCAACATAAATAATTGAGTGAAAATAATTTTACACGTCATCTTTACATAATATATGAGTCATATTGTACGTACTCGGCCTTTGCCATATGGTCCCAAGCAGCTGTTACAAATTAACCTGCAAAGTACAAACAAGCAGAGGTAGGASAGAGTCGTTTAACCCCTCTAGAAGTAGGAAGGTCCCAAAGCTAATCCTATAACATTTGTACATTATATATCTTAGCATTATGACGACCTATGTAATGTCCCAATTATAGATAATTCCTGTCCAAGCTAATAATCATTCGATCAGGTAGTGAACCATTACAAATATAATTTATAATGCATACGATAAAATAATCTAAAGTACATTAAGAATTTTTTTAAATAAAATTTTACTTAAATTTTACGATTTTTATCCAAAGTGCACGGCCCGTGTACTCCCCCATATGTAGATGATGAGCTAGATTAATACTTTGTTTATTCCATTAAGACAAACTCTTTTACACAAAGTTAAGAATAAAAATTAACCTTAATAAAGGGTGACTAGTTATGGGGTAGTTGAAGTTATCTAACTACCAGGAGTCGTTACTAATGATTAAGGTGTGGGAGAATTGATTTTATAGTGTTTTGCTGGACGATGTTAGTGATGTTGCTTACCTAACAACGTAGCACAAAAAGAGTCTCTCCGCTTCTTAATCCTTTGAATCTTTCCGTATACCAAACTCCTTTATAACGGATTGGAAGTGATAGTTTGATTTCTTTAAATCATTAATCAGTTTAATCCAGCTTCTCTCTAGTGTATTCTTTCCACCTCATCCTCATGTTAATTATATATAATTGTAGGAATCAACCCTTTTTTTTTTTTCTACACAAAAGAAGAACTCAACTCCAATTATTCAACTGCTCCAAGAACTTAGGCATATAATTAGTTGAACCCTCAATATCCAATACGCTTCATGTTCGGGATGGATTTATAAAAAAATTGAAATACTCATTTATTCTATTTTATAATGTTTAAATTCGRAACTCTTCATAGATGATTACCACCTAAACCAACAATATTAGCACAACCATGCAATATTATGGGGGAATAAGATATGACATTGGGATGAAATGACTMTCRCAAATGTACAATTTGGATTATATCCACCATACGATGAGATAAAGTTATCTATAAAGAACTTATCCCCTCCATTCTTTTTATATCTGTCACTTAAAGTTATATTGCACCTTTATAATACTTATTAAATGAACTTTAATGCTCGAATCTAAAAGTTTGATTATCCCTTTTTTTTTTTTTAACCATCAAACGAAATTCTCAATAAAATTTTACAATGGAAATACACGAATTGTTTATGCTACTAATACTTATGAAGATTTTTTGTTGAAAATTATGATAGTCATTCGTTGAATTATAATTAGGAATAACGACAAAATAAGAAAAAATATAATAAACACTTTTTCTATTTTATAAAATACAAAATATTAAGATATATATAAAAACAAACCTTAAACGATAGAATAAAAGTATCTAGAATGTCTGAAAAGGATAGAAGGAAATTGAATAAATTTATGATGCATGCAAATCATAATCTAATCCACCTCACGTTCATGCAAAATTACAAAGATAAATTATGAAATCATCCTAATAATAAAAAAAAAAAGGGGAAATTGATTCAACCGATGACATTATATAGAAATAGTAAATGGAAGTGAAGAAGGAGTAAGGTGAAGCCAGATCAAGCATGCAAGAGTTGAAAAAGATATTGTAAACTATGAATCTTTCCATAAAAGAACAATGAACCCGGAAACAAAAAGATTCTTAAAAAAGTCCATGTAAAGTTGGCTAAGTTAGGTTAACATTTGAGTGCCACTCTCTTAAGTTTTATGTCATTTCGTYCTTGCAGGAGAATCTTCAATTGTTTGACAAATTATACGATGAAAACCATGCCCTAAACAACTCCATATTTCCCCTAAGACCAGCCCATGCGTGTGCACGCACGTCAAGCCCGACACCTTCTAATATATATATATATATTTTAATTATGAGTCAAATGTTACCCAATGTATATAACTTTATATTACGAGTCAAGTYATAGTTTAAATTCTAAATCATTGATTTTCCTATATTCTTAYCAATATGCATGCAGTGGCAGATTCTCTTGGGGACTATTGCTTACTGAAAATTAAAAAAAAATTAGGAACTTCCTTAAGAATAATATATTTAAACCTTCAAAAACATTACTTTTAACCCTTCATAAATATTCTTTCAAGTCTTTGAAAAAAATATAGCAGTGAAAAATAAATTGCCTCATCGAGTTAGAATCGAACCAAGATGAGCTCCAATCATTGACTTGCCCAGGGACTAACCTTGTAGGCAATGGCATAGAATGCATATTATCCAAGAGATGAGTTCTTTTATTGATTAGAAAAGGACTGGAGCTGGCCAATTTGATGTGTGCTTTTGTATATGTGCTCCAAAGCTAACAAGAAAAAATAAGACCTAATTAATCGTCCTCATTTCGATTGACTTTACTAAGAGATGATCAATTTCTAAGAAAAGGTCCCACAAAAAAAAAGGAAATATTAATTAATTAATTACAATAAATATTGTTAATATCTACTAATCCTATCACGTTAGCATTGCATATTTTTGTCGGGGACTGTTATTTTATATTAGCTTATAGTACTATAAAATAAAGGTCTGTTTTTTGGTTGTATTCCTTGAGCAGCCCACTGGCCCACCCCCATTTAAAAAACAAAAACTTCAATTTATAAATACTTTTTATTTTTTCGTCATCTTTTTCATGAGTTTAATTAGAAGGATTACTATAAAAATAATGTTGGAAAATAATTTAGGTTGAGATCTTCTATATGCCATTTGGTTTTCAATTAAACCTTTATTCTTATTTTTCCGAATTTTCACGTTTCCCTTGTACCTTCGGACTCTAGAGTTCACGACACTACTACAGCCAGAAGAGAAGAAATTAAAACGTAAATGGGCCTCAAGTTTTATTTTTTGGGCTTGGGCCAATTTGTCAAAAAAACAAGTTTGCAAGGAGAGAAGTGTAAACGACGAGCTTCAATGTGGCAATTTTTGAAATCCAAATTTTTACCAATGTTCAGTCATTTAACTGACACTTGATCATCTTCAATCTCGATAATGGTAGTAACTAGTAAGTCTTGACTACCGTSGCCCCTTACCCCTCGCAACCCAGGCCCCAATCTCTGGTTTTGTTCTTCGTTCTTCCAAGAAAGATGAGAAATGAATCTCGATAATGGACATCTTGCTCTCTAAGCCAAAAGGTGATGAGTGACTCAATTTCTTATCAAACTACTATCAATAAGAATCCAGATTCCAGAAGCAGAATTACCGTAGGAATTTCAAGAAAATCCTCCAGAACTAGAAAATAGGGGCTTCGTGGAGTAGTTTTGCCAAGTGATTGGTAGTAGCAATCCTCGAGTTGTCTTTAGCTCCAATGCTCCTAAATATCAATGCTGCGAAACCCATTTCAAGAACTTGCTTCAGTTCTTGCTAGTCATGGCTACACTTTCTCGTTTGCCGCCTATTCAGTCACTCTCCTTCAATAAACTACTTTCCACCCCTCTTCCCATTTTCAACCACAAACTGCTCTGTTATTCCCGCCAATATCTTCCGAGTTGCGCTTCTCTAACCAAGAAATCCAGGTTTTTTTTTTTTTTTTTTCCCTTTCTTGAATGTGTAATTTCTGTTTTGCTTCGACGGAATGGGGTAGCTTTAGTTACAGGATTTAGTAATGCTGGTTCTGTTTTGGGGTACCCCCGCTCTTTTTGTACGTATGTTAGAAACTTGGTTTTCGTATTATTGCTGTTGTTTTGAGTTAAGAGTTTTATCATTTCGTAACATAGGGCCAGTAGAAAGCTGAAGAGCGATGAGGACCTTCGCAATGATATTAAGGAGTTCTTATCTGTGGTTGGACTTCCCCAGGACCATGTTCCCTCCACCAAAGAGCTTTCGCAGCATGGGAGGTTTGTTCTTATTTGTTGTCTTCATGGGTAGGGTGGGATTGCTTTTAAGCATTTGATTTCTTGGAAGTATGACAGGAGAAATCTTGATTATTCTGCGATTTTGGTATTTGGTGATGAATGTATGTAATTTGGTATTTGATAATGTTTGTTCTGGCAATTGGAAATCAYTGTAGAATCAAGGTCCTGACTGAGGAGACATGCTAAGAAATGCCATAGTTATCAAATAAATTGGAATCAACTTGTTAGGGATATTTTATGTCAGAAAATGATAAAAGATACAATAGGTCAGAAAGAGAAAACTGTAAAATCGAAATCCTACCCTTGTCAAGGAGAAAAAATTTGGTATAGTAAGTCATGTTCCATCAGAGAAATTGATACATTTTGTAGAGCATGTTGGTGACATTCGTTTGCTTAACAAAAATGATTAAGTGATTTGTGAAATCTCGAATAACAGAAGATCTGTAGTTGAGTTATTTGAAGGACAGATATAATATATGTTGTGGCTAAGCTGGTGATAAAAAGAAGATAGGATCTTAATATTCAAAATGATCTGGTTGATGTCTGATGCATATACTATATTCTTTCACAACATAGATATTTTCTAAAGGTTTTGGCTTCTACCCTTCCTTATATATAACTCCATACATTTTAGGCAAGACCTTGCAAACATTGTTAGACGGAGAGGATACAAATTCATCAGAGAGCTTTTAGCAACTCAGATACATCAACAGGTCAATATTTGCTTATGTCTCTTACAGCTTCACTTCTGCAAACTTTGATATGTTCATGGCTGGAAACTCATATTTCTCTACTGTATCAAAAGGTCAGAGTGAGGAGGTGAAAGACTTGACTGATGATAATTCCTTGACAATTGAATCTACTGAAGTAGAGAGACAGACAGAAGATCTGGTTGAAGATGTCTCATTATCCCTTGAAGCTATGGAAGGCAAAGAGACTATGAACAACTTGGCTGATGATATTTCTTTGCCAAGTCAAGCTACTGAAGTAGAGAGGCAGACAGAAGATTTGGCTGAACATGTGTCTCTATCCAGTGAAGTTACGAAAGATGAAGAAAAAATGAACAACTTGACTGATGATATCCTTTTTCCGGATGAAGCTACTGAAGTAGAGAGACAGACTGAAGATTTGGCTGAAGATGTATCCCTATCTGATGGAGGTACCAAAGATGAAGAAATTATGATAAACTTGGCTGAAAATGTTTCCCTATCATGTCAAGGTACCATATCAAAAGACAACATAACAAATGCTGAAATGAGTATAGAGCTCGAGCCCGATAATCACAGTTACACAGGTCCATATTCTTCAAGTTATCCATCTTTACTGGAAAAAGTAGACAAATTTGTCCAGGATGGAGAATTGGATGATATTGMAGGTAAATGTGTATACCAGATATTTATTCTTTATTCAGATGATCTTCTTGTGAATATAGAACTCAAAGTAAAAATTCACCAGGACATTGAGACAATGTAAAAGGCATTGTTAAATACCCAGGTTGACCTGCCACTAAAGAAGATTGTGTTGACATTATGGTGTTTGAAATGTAAAACTAGAAATCAAATAAGTTCACTTTTATGTTTCGTTATCTGCAGTGGCTCTATACAATGTTGTGCTTTCCAAGGGCATCCTTTAGAAAATATTTTGTTGCTTATTCATCTGTTCCTTTGAACTTTTAGTTGATTTCTTCTTAATGCTCAGACAGTGGATCCGAAATTTTGAAGAATAGCCTTTCAGCAGACTACACAGAATTTGCTGAATCACAAGATGCTATTGAATCAAAATCCATTGCCATTCATGGGACACATGAAGATCTCGTATTTTCTGGTGATGGGGGTTCTGATTTATCCAATGGGGACATTACCTTGTCATGTGAGCCAGTTGAACATCCAGCAAGGGAAACTAATGCTTCAAGGTTTTGTTTCCTGCATATATTCACTGCTAGTTCTGCATCTTTAATTTTCCTTTCATTATTGATGTATTCTCTTTTATTTTTCTTATTGATGTATCTCTCATGCAAGTGCTTCATAAGTATACTGAGTGAACYCTATTGATATTTCTGTTACATTGAAAATATAAAGTTCTAATTGTTGCATTGCTAACACTATTTCAAGCTCTTGGCAATCAAAATTTGCTTTTTAAAGCCTATCGATAGTGCGTAAGAAAACAGATACGATGCAGAGACAATCTTAATTTATACAAGATCTCCTTTTAATTGTGACTTATAGAGGTTTTCTTTTTTATTTTTCATTTTCCCTTTTTGCTCCCTTTTATGATTTCGCACTCCTTTAACATGACCTGGGACAAGAATTGAGAGATGATTTTCTATCCTGTTGTTCCTCATAT
Organism: Rhazya stricta; assembly: GCA_001752375.1. NCBI lineage: Eukaryota > Viridiplantae > Streptophyta > Magnoliopsida > Gentianales > Apocynaceae > Rhazya > Rhazya stricta. Next base: position 585,519 of record MEJB01000007.1, on the reverse strand, counting down.
CCTCTTTATTCTGCTTTCCTTTTTGTATCTTTTCCATATTTTCTCCATTGGATGGCATCTTATGGAGAGTTTTTGCAGGGCTGAAATTCTTTCAAATGAAAAAGTGATGGTAGTTGATCACAATAAAGATCTAGATGTCGAGGTGATCAAAATGTACCATTACACTCCTGCAGCTCATGTGGTTTAATTATTTTGACTCCCTAAACTTATCTTTTTTGCAGCAGGCCCGAGAAGCTGACAATCGAGCTGAAATCAATCATCTAAGATACATTCTGGTATTGCTCTACTTTGTAGTTATAAAACACTGCACTTCCTGGCCTAGTTAGCTTTGAAGATTGTGCTTTCCAAAGCTGTTTAATTTGTTTGAACTAAATAACTAAAAGTTCGATATCGATTTTGTGCAATTAGCATCAAAAGGAGTTGGAATTAACGAAGTTGAAGGAACAGATAGAGAAGGAAAAGGTATTYCTTTCACCTATATCATATTATGGAACATGACTCTTAAAAATCCAGAAAAGCRTGAAGTAAAAAGGAAAATCTATGCTGTCTCTTTATTTTCAACTTTTGTAGATCATCTTAATGAATTTCAAAGTAGAAATGCATCTTCTTTTGCTCGCTTTGGTTTCTTACTTTAAAATCATCATATGCCACATGCTACACTAATCCCTTTCTTACTCTCTCTCTCTCTCTCTCTCTCTAGAAAAATGCTGGTTGTCACAAGAAACATATTATTTTTCTAAAAATTTTGAAGATTAAGATACTTGCTGTTACAAATGAACTTGAGTTTGTTTTTAAAAGTTTCAAGACATGTGATGACATGATAACATGCTGCAGTTTCCCGTACCACAGTGTTGACAAGTTATTTTATCTCATCGACTATCTGACTGGAAGCCAGCTTGCCAACATAGCTCAAGTTATAGGTTAAAATGAACATGAAATACTGTAACATATTCTGGGAATCTGGTAGCATGAGTTTTATGGAGTTAATCCATTCAATCATATTTTTTCTTGCTGTTACAGAACTSAGCGACCAAGTTCATAAAACTCGTTGTATATCCATGAACAAATGGTGGATAAACTCTTGGGGTTTCATATTCAATTTAAATTGATACATTCAGGGTAAGAGTCATTATTAAAGATAAGGGTCTTTTTCTTTTTTCTTTTTCTTTTGTGGGGGAGGGGGAGTGAAGTGGGAGTTATGTTTGCAAATGAAGTCTGGATTCCTTTTTGATTAATAAAATGTTTGGTTTACTAACATACGCATTTCGGTAAGGATAAAATTAATTGAAAAATATATGTGCTGTACTGTTGCTTCTGTTGATTTGGTTCACTCCTTGCTATAGCAGATAAAGAACATAAAAGCTTTACTCTGGATTTGAAACATAGCCTAGGGATTTCTGATGGTTTTGTAAATCACACACTTTTCTTATTGCAGCTCTTTGAATGTGGTCACGTACTTATTTCAAAGACAATGATYCTATCTTTGAGAATATCTAAAAAGACTTTTCTTTCTGCTTTCCATCTTATACTGGATTATTCCAAGCACCTATGTCTTCACGTGTAGGTATATATAACTGACTGTAAGCTACTAACAATGTGTTGAATTATGTACTTCTCTTTGCTACGATTCTTTTCTCTCTGGTATATGATCTTCAGCTTTTCCTATTCTATTTCATAAATGTACTATGTGTGAATTCCATTATAAATTCATAGCATGGAACAGTTATTTATGATATCAAGAGTCAAATGACTGATTTTGATTTTCTTTCTGCTTTTAGCTTGCTTTAACCATCTTGCAAACTAAAGCAGAAAAAGAGATAAGTGAAGCTCAGAAACTTATTTCTGAAAAAGATGCCGAATTACATACTGCCGAGGAGAGCCTTTCGGGACTGAAAGAGGTAGGTTTCTTTGCTCCTTTAGCTCCTTTAGCTGTTCTAGTTGTTGGACGTACAAGCTTTTTTACTCAAGATGTTCCATGTGGGGAGAAGTACATGTTTCTTGTTGAATTCAATCAAGTACCTTACAGTCCACTTGGATTAGCTTCTAGTTTATGAATAATTTCTTAGTTCAAGAAAGACTTCTTGGTTCAAGAAGGTGGGAAAATGAAAATTTTGAAATTTGAATTGCTTTGTTAAGAAGTTTGTTAGCTAAAACGTTATTTGGATTGGAAGTTGGATTAGTAACTTTAAGATTTTAAAGAAATTGTAAAAGAAATTTGAAAGAGTAGAAAGMCGGAACAAAAGCAGTCGAGTAAGAGCTGTCTCTTAATATTTTTTTTAACTTTTTTTAAAGGACTGCATAATGTTTTAATACTGACATTATTTTATTGTGCAAATGATGAAAGCCATTATTTCAGCTAACRCTCACGTAGTACTTCACTATGAGACACCTTGTTACTGTACCGTTGTTTCAGTATTATAATACATAGCTTTGATTTTGGACTCCCCAAAAAAATAGTGTTTTAAAACTAATAATAATATTTTTAGTCGATTGTGGAACACTCCACAATCGATGTAAAAGTTGTGATTAAACAAATTTGGTCAATGTTGTATTGGATTAAATGGAATTTAATGTGGTTGAAGAAAGTAGGACAAGTGAATAGGAAAGGAATATATACTGTTCACTTGTATTTTAGTTTAAGTTGCGAAGAAATTTTATGGATGAAGAAGAGATTTCTTGATTTAAGAAGTAAAACAAATGACTTCTTGTTTGAAGAAGAAAACTTCTCTTGAACTTAAAAGTAAAATCCAGTGAGTTTTTAAATCAAGAACAAATCACATCTTAATTTAAGAAGCAATCTAAATGATTAGTRTTTAACTAAAACACACGTCTTTTATTTGTCTATCCAGTGAATAAAGCAACTCTTTTATAGTAGAAGAGGTATTTGCAACTCTTCAACTTATAATGTAGATACAAACTTGTTTGTTCTCATTTCTTGTTACCTCAGTGGTTCTATTATTAGGTCCTGTCCTTTTTCCTTTTTCCTTTTCTTCTATTTATAATTTTTTTTTTTTCCTTTTTTGGGTTTGAGTTCGCCATCCTCGCTCCGCACCAAATTACCACTTTTTTTTCAATAGGTAGAAATTGAATACGGGGGAGATGGTGAAGTAATTGAGGTGGCAGGCAGCTTCAACGGTTGGCATCAGAGAATTAAAATGGATCCACAGCCAACTTCAATTATCTCAGACCTAACTGGATCACGGTATTACTTTAGTCAGTTATCCTTCTAAAACTCAACCATTCCATTATTGTCCAAATGCATGTTTTCATACACTGAGAGTCGCTCCACTTTCCTTTTGAACTAAGAGAAGCTTTGCACCCATAACATGTAGTGGTGGGAGCCTCATACTCTAGTGTTAATTTTTAATTATTTTATTTGTTTCCTCATCTTGTACTTGAAGCTTGTAATTTACTTTTCCTTTATATTTTCTTTTCCTTTTTTTAGATATCTTGCACGTCTTCTCTGACCAAAAGCATCTACAGCCAGATTGCTTCTTGATGAATTGTTGAAGGAATGTCTAACTATTCCCCACTAGTTATTTTGCATGATATTTCCTTTCATAATGCATGTTTCAAGACGTTCTGAATGTACTGTGACCATTATATGATGAAGAAAGATCTTTACCGTGCAATTATGTTATTGGGCAACAATGCCTTTCATCAGAACTTGTAATAGTTTCTTTTCTTTTCTTTTGGGGGAAAGGCCTATACTTCTTCAAATCTGAAGATAATTTCATTTCTCAATTGACTTCGATGAAATCTAGTTGTTCAGTTAATCAATACATTAACACCGTGGAATGTAGAGTTATTAGTTGTTCTCGATTTAGTTTATGAGGCTGTTCTGCTCTGGTTTATCTGGTTCTAAATTCAGTTGTAGCATGCATACTTCTAGTTACTATGTCAATTGATGATTCAGATATCATAGAGATTACTTATTTATTACCAAGGCAAAGAATATAGTCACAAATACAAGTAAATAATGTTATATTTCTCAGGAAATCTCGACTTTGGAGAACTGTATTATGGCTTTATCCTGGAGTTTATGAGGTGCTACTCTATCCTGAATGAACTTTTGATATTTATTACCCTAGACTTCTTATCACCACCCCTGATTAATTCCCCCCCCCCCCCCCCCAAAAGAAAAAAAAAAAGGGAATCAAAAGGAGAAAAGCAATAGGAAGACAGAAGGAGCCAAAGAAGAGTAGTTTTCTTTTGTTTGTACAACTTTATCCTACCTCAACTGATAAGAGATCAGATATTTGCAAATCACATATTTCAAAATCATTGATTCAGAGTTCAAGCCATGGTGTTATGTCTTACCAATTGATTCATTTACTATTTTTGCAGATAAAATTCATCTCAGATGGCCATTGGACAATTGATCCTCAAAGGGAGTCAGTTACCAAGGGTAGCATACATAATAATATACTTCGAGTGGATAGATAATGATTGGTTCCTGAGAATATATGTGCCTCTTGGACATACTAAGAGGTATCCTATAAATACTTGGATTGTGTTAAACTCACAGAATTTTTTCGCATGTGATCTTGATTACGAAGTGTCTGAAATATCCTGCATTCAAAGGCTTAGACTTTTGGCAATTTCTAATGATACAAGGGTCTGCTTAATAGAAATAACCTATTCCAGTTGGTATCTTGGCCATTGGATCTGAGTTACTTTATCCTTCTCTATTGTCTCACGAATCCAAGCACCTATGGTCGATACAAGAACCGACCTAGGCTTCTCATCCTTGATGTACATAAAAATTATCAAAATCCTTCTATACTTTGAAGAAGTCAATCCGTTCTTCTTCATTAGTGAGGGTAAACCTCTGCTCGTATTTACTTTTTCTCCTTAATTCAGAGAATTCTGACTCTGTTGTTGCACATGGCATATCATCAAAGTGAACGGTGTGTATGTTTTAGTCGGGAAGCGAGTCGGGATTTGTACAATTGAGCACATAATCTTGTTGAGATTCCTTATTTACCTTTGAAATATGAAGAAATAAGATACCATGTTGATGATTTTAGCTGGCAATCATGTTATTAGTTTTCACATTCTATCTGCTGTTAGTGTCCAAGCATTCATTAGCCAAATCAGAAGAGAAAAGYCTTCATGTCTTTGTGTTTAAACTGTGAAGACAGAAATCATCATCTCCTATTAGCTTGTTTAGATTTAATCTCTTTGATTTGCAGAGACACTAATGTTCTCTTCTCATTGAATACTACCAGATATGCTAGGCTGCAGCGCAATGGGTTTCAGCGAACTAATGAAGCGTCCCTTCAAAAGAACCAACAAGAATCAAGCATATTCTTTATTCCCATCTATGTAGTTTGAAGTATCTTAGGGCTCTTGTAGATATGTATTGTACATTCAGTTAATTACTATCACATAAATGATTTCGCTAGTTTGTTGATACAATTAACCGAGGCCATGCAAATATCAGAGTTTTGGAGGATATCTTTTCATTTATTCGTATCATTTTCCCGACAATTCTTCAGCAGTGAAGCATCTCATTTAATTGAGGTCCTAGGTATGCTGGGGCTTTGTCGATGCTTCCAACCTAAGCGGCTGCAGATTTGGGAAGTATTAGGCGAGACTTTCGAGTACCCATCTTTTTGCATCACCTTGAAGTATCTTTGAGAAAGCTGCCAGCAATAGTTAAATTCTTCAGTTAACCATCTGAAGGATGAAAAGGCCAAGAATCATTTACTAATGCCACAAAGACTTGGAAACTCAACGGTYAGGGAGCTTTTAATATATATATTAATTTTTAAGAGAGAATGAAAGGTATTGATCTCGAAAAAATAATAAGCTTTTGCTAATCGGTAAAGTTAACGACTTGAAAAATGATAATTATTAATAATACTAACGAGTAATTTTTTTAAATGAGTTGAATAACCCTTAATAGGAGTATAAATGATTTTTATTAAATATTATTTAAACATATATTATTTTTTATTCCATTGAGTATTAATAAATCATAAACCCTAAATCTTACAACTTTAATCCTGATTCCAAAACCTAAAATCTTAAACTTTAAATCCTAAATGAAAATTAAAAAAGAGAATAAAAATAAATATTCATCCAAATGAAAAATATAATTAAAAAATTTATAATAAAAAGCATTTATTACTCTCACTAATGATTATGCAACTAATTGAAAAGAATTATCCATTAATTCTTCCACTTATTAATGTTTATTCGCAATTCTTGAACTGTGATTATCATTTCCCAAAATAATATATACACATAACGAAATATATAAAAGTGACTGTACTAGATACCGTCGTCTTACTATGGGGCCGGCGATGGGCCATCGGTATTTCTAGAAAAGAACCCGCCCATATGTGTTTCTAGAAAAGAACCCGCAAAAGTGAATTGAGCTGGGGGAGTACTTGTTGAACCCTGATTATATACCGGTAGTCGTGTCTACATTCTTGCCTCTCCAACTCCTCCTCACTCTATCTGAATCTTTGGTGCCTGAATAAAGGCAGAGGACTCCCATAAGCATAACCATAAAATTTGCAGAGACGTTCCCCCAGCAGATTGCAATTACCGTATCTGGTTTTGTTTTCTAAGTTCAATGGCCACGGTTAATGCTTCTTCATTTGCTTTTGTTACGCACTCTTCTACTTCCTTTATACCTTGCATATCGTTTTCCAGTATCCCACTAAATTCCTCCCAATTTCCTTCTAAATATATGAAATGTTCTCTGTTTGGCACCTCCGAAAGGGAACTTCTTGCTCCGTTAGCTGCCAACAGCAAGAATCGTGAGGCTGTTGATGCGGCTGAAGTTAAAGAAGATGAAGTGGAGGTTCCCGGCATGGAGACTCTCCTCTACTCCTTTACTCCTTGGCCTTTATTTGCGGCCGCTCTTCCTGGAGGTAATGCTCTATCAGCGTGAACCCCCTCGTATACAATCATCATAACTAAATGATGTTCATTTTTCTTTACTTGTATTCTCGTATCTGACATTAGAATCTACCGGCCCTCAGCATATAAGTTCACTGCACTGCTTTACATTGTTCTCGATATCAATTKCATCTAGAAAAATGCAAATTCAAAGCTTGTGAAAATGATGCTAAATGGGTTACACAATCTTGAAGGCCCCATTTATTATCTTTAATTATTCAAATTTGAGGAGATCATTGAGGTTCTAATCATTTATTTCATCAAGTAACGAGTTGGAATCTTCGATTAAAAATGCTATTCTMATTTCACTGGAGAGCTCATAATGGCATTSATCATCTAAATTCAGCTGCAACCGTGACGTCCCTGTTTGGGCCTTGGGTGGAGCTTATTAAGTCTTGGAACCTTCCGTACTGGCTTGTGCACTGGGGTCACCCTGGTAATATGGTTGGTATCAGTTCTTTGGCTGAGCTCCATTCATCCTTGTAAAAATCAATTATTTTCTTGAATAAAACTAAATCAATACAATTGATACAAGTTTCTTGTCATTTTCTCCTATATAGGCGGTTGTACTTTTTGCCATGGGTGGTTATGGCACTTACCTAGGCTTCAGAATCCGTGTTTCCGATGATGCGGTAATCATAATCAGAACAAAGAGATGATGATTGGAATTATGTGTTATTCATCTGCAATATTGAAAATTGCTGAATTACTACCTTATTCGATGTGTTTTAGGAGGAGAAGGCTAAAGCAAAGGACATGCATCCAAAACTTCTTGGAGGGATGTTTTTCTTCTTTGCTCTTGGAGCAATTGGTGGAATAACATCTATGCTGACTTCTGATAAGCCTATTTTTGAGAGGTATTCCTGAATTTCATGACCTTTACCTAGAAATCCAGATTCACTGTTTCAGATTATATGGTATGAAGGCTTTCTCCCATGTGTTTCTTGCAGTCCTCATGCTCTCACAGGTTTCATCGGCCTAGCTCTTTTGACCATACAGAGCATATCACCAATATTATTTGAGGTGAACCTTTAAGATATTTTCCTGTTTCCGTTGTTGTTTGTTGAGAAAATGATTTGACGATTCCTCCATTATCATTTTCTTTTCTTTCCTTGTAGGGAAATCCTTCATTGAGAAATATCCATGGAATCTTAGGTAGCGGAATTATGACTCTGTTCCTCGTGCATGCTGCCCTTGGCCTTAAACTTGGGTTGAGTTATTAGTCACCATTGAAGACCCCTTAATGATTCTCGGATCAGTTTTGAAGTCCTTCATAGCTGGCCTGTCCAATATTTTGGTTCTTGAATTTAAAATCGATGATTATATGTTAGCGATGCAGTGTGCCACGATTTTGCATAACAAGCACTGTTGTTTTCTTAAGGAAAGAATCTATGACATTAAACTCACCAAAGTAGTAATAAGCTGATTTTTTACATATCACCCTACCTACTGATATTTTAGCTATATTCGAAGAGAGTTATCTGAATTTGAATAATATCTTATACGATTAGGCGCTTTAGTAATAAAGAACTAAAGGTACTTTAAAGTTGAAATTAGATTTATTTAATAAATAAACATAATTAATCTGATTTTAAATACTACACAGATTTCTAATTTATTCAATGATAATTATACTTTAAAGAAATTGAACGATTGTTGAGATAGAATGTGAGTTTTCATGTGAAACTCCTGTATTTCTCTAAATGGCTCCCAAAGAGTAGATACATCACCAACCTTCTCACGTAACTCCAGGAACTCATTGATATTGATGTTCTTCAAGACCTTCTCTTTCCACTTTACCGGCGACCTAAACTGCCTTCTCGGATTTGAATTCATGTTAGTCAAGTTGGCTAAGTATTTATGAAACAAAACAATATTATATACATACAACCACTACAAACGGGAAGTACCTTTCTTTCCTTACTGGGGCAGAATGATGGGGTAATGGCTATGAAACTTTATACCAGCAAATTCGATCACCCATTGTATAAATGGGTTATACGTTTCAATTTCGATAARATTTTTTAGAGATAAATTGGTATTAAAATTCAGACTCAATTTGTATTTATAGAAAGATGCAAATTTAAATCCTGTCTTTCGCTCTTATTCGAGGATATAAAGAGAGGGAAAATTTATGAGCGTCAATCCCCATAAAATATTTTAGGTGGATGGATTGTTTCAAGATGCACGAAGTGTAGTACATATGTTTTGAATCATTTAATACATCAATTAAAATATTTTATATATATATATATGATAATAAACTATTAGATTTAAAATAAAAATTAAATAAAAACTTGTAATGCTGAGGCAAACCAGATCCATTTGCTTCATAAAGATTGATGACAGGGAAATACTAGTATTTTAATAAGGTAGAACAAATAGGGTTTCTTTTTTTTCCTTTTTTGTTATGACATTCATGGTCCTGTCTGGAAAGCTTATCCGATTTTGTGAAAGAAAAACATGGAACGTGCGGCGACGGACTTTCTTTTTGGGGATTGAAATGACATATACCCACCGGACTCGGAAGAAAGTCAAATTCTATAGAGATTACTACTTACACTGGAGATATTTACATACTAAGCTCAATTTCAAAATAATTATTTTATTGTGAGAATATTTTAAAATTTATCCTTCTTTTAAATAGAAGTTTATCCTTGGAATGGGGACGAGGCGGACTGTGGGAAACGAGGTCTCAACCCCATCCTGCCTCCGACAGGAAGCAGTCTAATCATCTTCGTTCCCTTTTCCTATTTCTTGATAAATCATGAATAATTAATATTTCAGGATATAATCTTTATGCCAATTACTATTCTTTTTTTCTCAAAATAAAACGDTTTTTTTAAAATTATTTATCATTTAAAAAATTAAGAATGTATTGAATATTTTTTTATTTTATTTCTAATTGATTAGCTTTTATTTAATTTTAAAGTATCATTAAGCATTAAATATTTATAAAAAATTTCAAAAAAAAGATTTTGTTAACTACGATCACGTTCTGGTTAGACATTCATGGATAGGGAGACATTAATGAAGTGTATGATTGACTATGAAGAGAATGTAATGAATAGAATCATTAATGTTAGTATTAAATATTTGTCATCTAAATGAGTTTTGATCATTTTTATTTAAATGAGTATTATTTTTTCATTCATTATTTTTATCTTATTTTTTATTTTAAATTAATAGTAAAATGCTCATTTTAAAAACGCTTAAATATGAATATATTAACCAATCATCATATTTTTTACAATTTTCAAAATTAAATAAAAATCAACCCTAAATCCTAAACCCTAAACCCTAATATATAATTTTTTATTTTTTATTTTAATTTTGATACAATAAAAATATGAGGTGATTAACTAATCCATTCATGATTATGTATGCTTAAAATAAATATTCTACTATTGTTYTGGAAAAAGGAAAAATAAAGAAAGAAAGAAAAAAATTAATGAATAAAAAAGAGAGAAGAAAAGAGAAAATTAATTAATAAAAAGAAAAAAAATATTAATACTCATCTGAATGAAAGAAAATGGTCAATAAGTTATTTAAATAATAAATAGTAATAAGCATTTAATACTATTTTATTAATTAATATTTTATTGATTTATCAATTCTTAAAAAAATAAAAATACTTGTTATTAATTATTATTCATTTAATGCTTAATCACAACTCTTAATTAGCATTTCTCTTATTAAAAAAATAGTAACTCTTATTTTATTTTAAATTTATAAAATTAAATTTTTTATATGTATAATTTTATTTAAGAGGATAATTAATTTAAAACGGAGGAAATAATTCTTATCCGTCTAGCATAAATTGACTACATCATCATGTTGACTGTCCAAACAAGATGGCAAATCACAGGAGAAATTCAAATGTAACGTTCAAACATACCAAGACACAATCAGCCTACCAAAATGAAAAGGTTAATAAAGTCAAACCAGTCCACAAAGTAAACTTAACAACCACAACAAACATAACAAATGGCATACTTGTAATTTAAATAAAGTAGATATTAAAAATTAATAATTATATAATAATTTGCGAACGTTAATATAAATCGTAATCCATGTCACCATCGTCGATCCCTAGTTATATAATACAAAAGATTATCAATCTTAAATTGATCCGTGAGAGCATCCCAACCCAATAGGACAAGGGTCGGATTGTTTCGTTGGGGCCCGGACAGTTTGCCATCCCCAGCCKGCTTCAGTTTTGATCCATTAAACAACATCGATTAAATGATTAAATTCTCAAGATCTAAACTATTTATGCTTGTCTTTTGCTCACATATATTAATGATTAGTAGAGCAAAATATCAATATAAATATTAATGTTAGACAAAAATAATTTAATATTTTTATACTACTWGTTGCTCTAATTAATAGCTTCTTTTCAAGTGCATATAATAGAGTAAATAATTTAAAATATATAAGTAATTTAATATATTTTTAATTCTTTAATGATCGATATTGAGTTAAAAGGCGTCAGAAAAGTCCAAATTAAGCCGTGAAATTTTTCACAATTTGAAATGTCAAAGTGTGTGGGTACAAATCCACACCAACCCAAAAAAAAAAAAAAAAAAAAATTCCATACCAACCGCGTACGGTCATCGAGCATGTGGTCATATTATCTTAACATGCAACACTTTGACAATTCAAAGAGGTCAGCCAAACGGGAATTGCAGTTACAAAAATGGAAATAACGAAAAAGGCACGTTATGATTGGTGCTCTGAAATCAATGAGATCCAGATCTGACGGCCACGATTCTTCCTCCCGTCGGCGGGACTAGAACTACGTTTCCTTGGGACAGTACATACAGTAGAGGGAAAGCGTGTAAACAGTAACAGGTGCATATAGGTTGTTCGATGGCTGGGAAACTGGATCGCGGAAGATAGAGCGGTCCCCGCACGTCTTTGGATCAACCTATATTATTTTCGCCAATATACCTCTCCACCAACTCCTCTCTTCTTCTCCCATCTCTCTCTGTCTCTGGCTGCTGGCTCTCGGCTGCTGCAGTCTGAAGGTGTTCTTTCTACAGACGGTGGCATTTCTCTGATGAATCTATGTTATTTTCATAGTTCAGCATTTCTTCAGCTTTCTGGATGTAGATATTTAAATCTGTTTTTTGAGATCTTTCAGGATGTTGGATGCATCTCGTTGTTTACTGGATGAAGAATGGTTATTTCTGATGCGACATATGATGTGTTAGCTTCCACTATTTGATGGATTCATGCTATCGTTTCGTTCTTGATTGTCTTTTGGTGTGTGAGATATGTTATAGATCTTAGAACAGATCTATCTTCACCTTTCCAAAGGTAAGAGGGTTCCATGGTATTATGGATGTATGAATTTAGTTCCCTGTAATATTGCGTGTGAAATGAATTTAGCCAGGACCTCTTTCCAGGTGAGATCCTTGTGAATTCCGATAGTGAATTTTCCATCTGAAGTGTATTAGGTCCATTAACTGAACTTGTTTGGCTAATTTTATTTGTATTAGTTTTTTAGATATCTATAGTCTTTGAAATGAATCATTTGGAGTGGGAGTAACCCACTGTTATTACTTTGATTTTTCAGGGAGATATCTCCGGGAATCATATAAAATCTTATTGAAGTTTTTGTTTTTAAACTTTTTTGCTGTTTAAAGCCTTTTACCATTTGCAGTCAATGTTTAAATAAACCTTATCCTATTGCTTTGGCTTGTAACATTTGGTCTATTTTTAGACATATATCGGGAATTCTGGATGATTATGGAATTGTAGTAGTAAATTTGTAAACGGAATATTTGCTTTGGAAGGACAGCAGTCTTTCGCATTGAATTCTTTTTCTATATATGACATATTTGCTGAGCAATTGCTACGAGCTGGAGCTGTTACATGCTTTTATTCTCTGATCATTGAAGACGTGTGATGGACCAATATAGTGGAAATCTTCCTTTTCCATAAYAAAGGTGGAAAAGCATTTCTAATGGATTGTTTTCTTTCTATTTCAGACTAGAAATGGACACCTTCCTTTTCACCTCGGAGTCTGTCAATGAAGGGCACCCTGACAAGCTCTGTGACCAAGTCTCAGATGCCATTCTTGATGCTTGCCTAGAACAAGACCCAGAGAGCAAAGTTGCTTGTGAAACCTGCACAAAAACCAACATGGTCATGGTTTTCGGAGAGATTACCACCAAAGCAACCGTAGATTATGAGAAGATTGTTCGAGATACTTGCAGAGGTATTGGGTTTACATCAGCTGACGTTGGCCTTGACGCTGACAACTGCAAAGTTCTTGTCAACATTGAACAACAGAGCCCTGATATTGCACAGGGAGTTCACGGTCATTTAACRAAGAAACCTGAGGAAATAGGAGCTGGTGATCAAGGCCACATGTTTGGGTATGCCACTGACGAAACACCTGAACTTATGCCCTTAACTCATGTCCTTGCTACAAAGCTTGGTGCCAAACTTACTGAAGTTAGGAAGAATAAGACATGCCCATGGTTGAGACCTGATGGTAAAACCCAAGTTACCGTTGAGTACAGAAATGATGGCGGTGCTATGGTCCCTATTAGAGTCCACACAGTTCTCATCTCTACCCAACATGATGAAACAGTTACAAATGAACAAATTGCGCAAGATTTGAAAGAGCATGTGATTAAACCTGTAGTTCCTGCTCAGTACCTTGATGACCAAACAATCTTCCACCTCAACCCATCAGGTCGTTTTGTAATTGGTGGCCCACATGGCGATGCTGGWCTGACTGGGCGCAAAATCATCATTGATACCTATGGTGGATGGGGAGCTCATGGTGGAGGTGCCTTCTCAGGGAAAGATCCCACTAAGGTGGACAGGAGTGGTGCTTATATTGTTAGGCAAGCAGCCAAGAGCGTGGTTGCTTCGGGACTTGCTCGACGCTGTATTGTGCAGGTTTCTTATGCAATTGGTGTWGCAGAACCACTTTCAGTGTTTGTTGACACTTACAAGACAGGAAAAATTCCAGACAAAGATATCCTAGCCCTAATTAAGGAGAGCTTTGATTTTAGGCCTGGGATGATCGCAATCAACCTTGACCTGAAGAGAGGAGGGAATTACAGGTACCAGAAGACTGCAGCTTATGGTCATTTTGGTCGTGAAGACCCTGATTTTACCTGGGAGACTGTCAAGATCCTCAAGCCTAAAGCTTGAGTTGGCGGGATATTCAATTTCTGCAGATTCACTTGTAGGAAATGATACAGGCTGCAAACAAATAAAGAAGCTTTATGGCATACACTAATCTCATAATTCATTTCAGGGTTCCACTGAGAAGCGGGAAGAAGGGGCTGTGGAATTTTAGATTTTTAGTTTAGAGAACATTAGGAGCTCTGAGTATTTATATGTTTTCTTTTAGTTTCCGGGTATTCTTTTTGTCCTTTTCTGCTTCTGGTTATATGAATTGTTTGTTAGAGTACTATTTTTCCATTTATTTTGTCTGCTAAKTTTTAATTTTATTAAATCATTCACTTGGAAAGCTCATCTTGCTTATGTTTTATTACACAAGTCAAACGTGTAATGTTGCGTACAATCTGAAAGTACAAGTGAAGCTATTCCATGTTTCTTCCAAAGCTTCTACCATCAACTTAGAATGGTCAAAAGATACACTTCACTAGAAAGATGACAGCAAAATGAAGGAAACATAATAGAAAAGGAGAATCAATTAGTAGTAGGTGCACATTGCAATATAGTAGAGTTCTTTACARAGAGCACAGGCTGAGTTATGCATTTTAAGAATGCAGCCACAGGCGGTCGTGCAGTCTCTGTTCGCCAGCACCAAACATCTCATCAACCCTCTCGCCATCTCTATAGAAGTGAAAAGTCGGAGTATAACGAATATGCTGAGTTGTCTCTGGACATTCATCAATATCAGCATAAAAAAAGGAAAGCTTCGGGAAGWTTTTACTCAACTGACAAAATGTAGGAAGGATCTGACTGCAAACGCGACACCTGAAAATGAAAAACAAATCAGTTTAAATTTTCCTAAGCTACTACAGGGGCAACCTTTGTTTCTTTGCATGTTATTAGGTAGCATAGGCTTCCCATGGAATTACCAAGACACTTTTTGCWGGATATCTAGCAGATAACATAGAAACTTATTTTCCCAGTCTGCTCTCTATGTCAGTGCTTCAGAAAAGGCTAAAGAAAACTTTAAATCTTGGTTCTAAAATTAGAATATTTTTGTAACATCAATTAGGACTATTTTCTAGTGCATAATGGTGGTGAACATTGTATTCCAAGGTATCTGAGAAGGAAAACTAAAGAAACACTAGAGTTAAGCTGTACCTAACTATATCTTCTATGAGATACCAAATACTGAATACTAGAAGAATSGAAATTTTGAGTACCCTGCCTCAGATGCCCAAGAACCAATATACTTMTATGGAATTTTATCACACACAAAACTTAAATATTGTGAAGAATGTAACATCATTTGTGAGGATTGGAGTTAAAGTAGGTCCTGAATTAGTGCTAAAGTAGTACGGATCTAACATATGCTAGCATGGCATAGTTCAAGTCTTTTAGTAGCATTTGAGCTTCTGCTTGGTTGCCAATACATCCAAGCAAATCGTGTATACTCAGAATGCAATATAGATCGTCATGTCAACTTAGAACAGAAAGATATTATCTCCTCATATTGCTCGAAAGAGACATAAATGAATGATATATATATAAAAACAAAAGCCCTATAGATACTGTCAAATGTGAATTCTCATAAAAAKATTGTCAAGAGATGGTTCTTATTATTGAAAAGCTACCAAACGATCCAACTTTGCTGTCTTTGTTAATTAATTATCACCCATTTTCCAACTCATACCGAAGCTCCTCAGGAAAAGGGGAAACAGAGACGATGAGGAGAAAGAGAATCTAGATATCCTGGGGGCTAAAATACCAGAATGCCATGTGAATTTTCGAGTAGAATTGCATATCCCATTTCCAACCATGTTTGCCTAACATAACACAAGAGTTGAACCCCGAAGCAGGACTTCGTTTATTACAATACAGTTGGCATATCATGTCAAGTTCTTAACAWGCAAAAGTTCATTTTCACATAGCATCAAATCAAACACCTCCTCTCCACATTATTCTCGTCCAATTATTCAATAGTGAAATTCAACAACACTATAAAACAAAGACCCTGCGATTCAAACTGAACTTTTCCAGTCCCCRAGCATCCGAATTTTACTTCGAAGGGAGGAAAAGAGGGGGAAAAAAGCTTTCAGAGAACAAATTATGCAAAAAAATTGAAATAATAAAGTCATAGCTAACATACCAAGATGCACCATAATTGATAACCGCCTGCAAACACAATTTTTACATCAGAAATTAGCTCAAGATACGTAGTCATTGTTCTACAAATACGAGGAACAGAAGATAGTTTTTACTCACAGGGGCTTTGGAGCTTCTGATTTGATGAAAAATTTCCTTGAGATTTTCGTCACTTGAAGCTGTTATGACGTCGCCATGGCGAGGTAGCCTTGCCTTTTCTTCTTTGGCGCTTTCAGTCTGCATTTTTGTTTTCTCGGGCAGAATCCGTTCAGCATATCAGTGAG
The DNA here is from genome assembly GCA_001752375.1 of Rhazya stricta. Taxonomy (NCBI): domain Eukaryota; kingdom Viridiplantae; phylum Streptophyta; class Magnoliopsida; order Gentianales; family Apocynaceae; genus Rhazya; species Rhazya stricta. The sequence continues at coordinate 569,029 of MEJB01000007.1, read as the reverse complement.
ATTATTCAAGGCTCAAGAATCCTCGGCTGGAAGTTCACTGATTTCCGTTTAAGACCCCTAAACTTTTGAAAATTACTTACAGACGTAACTTTGGGGGCATTCATGTTATTAAAAAGAATTTGTATAGATTCAATCCTATGATAAAATAATTGTACTACATGCTTTATATGCTTTATTTTTAAAAATATACAAACTGTAATGCATTTATTTTATAAAATTGGAATCTATTTAAGTATTTTGTCTCAAATATAAAGTTTTATTTTCTAGATTACTCCGAGAGCATTCCTCCTCTTCCGATTACAAGAATTGAGAATTGGGTCGAAGTTAAAGGAAGAAAAGGAGAGGAAAGAATGAGGAGGTATTGAATTTTATTTACTTGAACTAATTTATAAAAAAATTTGTTTTTCTCATTCTAAAAAACACCAGAAAAATAAGAATATGAAAAGCTTTTTCATGCTATTAAAAATAACTTAAAATTAAATGCATCCAGCACTAGTATTCATTTTCAAAACATAGATAGAGAATCCATCCCCCTTGATCTTTCTTTCCTCGTATGATACAGAACTGCAAATTATTCTTTTCTTGTAAATACGGGTTATTAATAACATTTTTGCAAATTAAGCCCACCACAACGAACATGGTTCCATGGCTACAGTGGTGGAGAGGGGATGTTGTCTTTAAGTGGGAAAGAGTTTAGATTGGAACCCTTCCCATCTGCTTGTTCCTGATCCCAAGCAAAGTTAGACCACCCAATCCACAAATTCTCCAGTATCTTATCAATGTGAAGGATAGAATAAAACTWCAAGAATGCCTCAATAAGGAGAAGTTCATACTATGAAACAGGGAAATACATCAATAAGAGAGAAACATCATGACTATGCAGTCGGGTCTCAGGAATGACTCGACTATACTCAAATCAGGCTTTTACAGCGTTCTTATGAATCAGTGAAAGTTTATGTTTTTTACTTTCCTGAGATCAAGATTTTGCTCAGGGTAGCTAATAGCGTTTCAGTATACCACTATAGTTAGTTCTCGGCCCACCGTCAGGTTATCATTTTTGAAACCCCCATCCTTCCTCCTATTTTCTTTGAAAAGATAGAGTCATTCTAGTTGAAAACAAGCTATAAAATTTTCTTCTATGTCTRAATAATCTGGAGATAACTGGCAACTGCAACCATCAAAAGCAGCTCCTCAGCTAGACACGATGGCAATGGAAAAAGCATCTACTATTCCCAAGCTAGTCACTCTCAGATAATGATCCTGGAGGAAATTTCTTGCACAAAGCTGCAGCTGCTGCTTCTATTCTTGCTTGATCCTGCAGAAATGACAAAAGTCTTTTAGCATCTTAAGGTATATGAACCACAAAAACATTCAACATCTATCAGAAAACAGTATTTACCTTTCCTTCAAAATTAACTATGAGGGGCCCACTTCTTGATTCACGATAACCCCCTTAACATCCAAGCAGATGAGAAAATGATTTAGCAGATTGACAGAAATTATAATAATAATGTGCTGAGGTGAGATAATTAAAAACTCTTACCAATATAAATATCTGGAAACTCAAGACAAAGCTTTGATAAAGGCTGAGCAACTTCCACCTGCATCATATGGGAACGTGAAGCATTTCCATCAATTAATTTTGCTTGAATAATTTTTAATGAATATTTTAAGCTTGCAAATAAAAATTTAAAGGGCAACCAGCTAGACAGACTGATTTTCAGTGAGGAAAAAAGAAACCTCAGCTTAATTAAGTCCATCGAGACCTTAGTTTAGAGTGTTGCATTACATTTTTTTTTTTTTTTTTTTGGCGGTTATCATATCCAAGTTCTAGTTACAGGTGAATCATATTTTACCATGTCCTACTGCTTGACCCTCCAACAAATACTTCCATTTCATTTTCTCTAGGTCACAACTTAGAAGGACATACTAATTTAATTTTTTTCAAAGATGATGTTACATKWTCTTTGAAACTTCCTCTGCTCCAGCAAATAAAAGCACAAACCTCAAACTTTGACTTCCTAAAATGAGGGGCTTATGATTTATAAGTAATATAGTTTTAGAAAACACAGTTCAGATGCACCAGACTACTACATCCCTTTACAGAAGAATCCCTACTCAATGGGAAAGGTAAYCAATACYATCCACCAGAGGTGCCAAATCATCATCCCATCACAAGATGATCTAAAATGCCCTTAAGAGAGAGCTCCAGAATCTGTCAATCAGCAATCACTGTCCCAGAAAACATTCTCAAATCAAACAACCACCGTAAAGAAGAACTACTTAAGTTAGAAAGAATATCTGTGCATCAAGTCAGATCCAGATGGAAAGCATATATGCCATCAGAAGAACATATAACAAACAACAACTGTACCATAGTTTTTAGTAGATAACCCAAATTTAGCTTCAGTAGGACAACAAAAACAAACTTAGCAACCAATGGGATAGTAGGTCTATGTCTGATATAACCTTCTCAAGTCATATAAACAGGAAAAAGAGTCCAAATAGAGAATACAAGGGATAAGGGATATCAGAACGCTTACATCTGAAAGTTTTGTAGACAAACGTTTTGATACAAATGGTTCCATCATTGCAAGAAGGCCACTAGATCTTGATAATTCAATCAGACAATCCCACTGTAAGTCCAGCTCAGCAGCATTTGTCGCAGTTAGAACTATTACATTGTGGCACTTGATCTGCAAAAAGAAAAAGGTAGAATAACTCAACTTCCATACTAAACTTCTTTCGACAGCCATCTTACTTATTGTATATAATACATCACAAGGCATATTTCTTTATTTTCTCTATACTCCAAAAATTGCATAATATCCCATTACCCAAGATCAAATGCCTAACGACACAGAAACTGGAACTTTTGACAACTTTCTGTTGAATCAAATCTTGTCTGACTCAGGATCCTGGAGAAGAGGTTCACTAAAATTTTAGACTTCCTTTGTTCGCTCATCTCGTTAATGCAACAATTTTTCATTTTTGTAAATATCRATGGCTTAAATGATATCAACGATAACTAATATGAACAATTTCCCAAAGAAGGCAAGTATGACAGCATGTATTCTAATAAGAGCAGAAAACTATGCCAGAAATGGTTGATAACTTAATATCTTAACATATTCAATCAATGAGAGACAGCCAAAAATGAGTACAAATAGCTTCTATAGTAAATGATGTTCCTGTGGGAAGAACCTAAGCTGCCACAGGAGTCGAAGGATAGTTATTATTGCAAATTCCATGACRAGAACATACCAAAGGGACTGGAAGCTGCTCATGATGCAGTAATTCTGTTATACCCTCTGGCAATAAAGCCATCTGAAATATGAAAGAAAGAACAAACAGTTTAATAACATTATGAAAGGTTACCACATCAAATGGGATTTGGCACTTCCAATGCTAMGCCAAATAGTTTCCAAGTCCCTGTCCCCAAAACACCAAAACCCCACCAACACCCCTTTCCTGTTAGGAGATAAAGATCAGAATGGTAACATCAGCTCCGAAATGAACCGGGAACCTTGCAGGCAAGAATATTTCCAAATAGTTTCCCATTTGTAGATATTCATATTGACTGCAAAATAGCATCCAATCTTTAAGGCCTAAATGCAGATAACATATTTCATTTACATCTTGACGTGCTGCATGTAGAATTAATTCTGTTTCAAACTTCGGCAGTTGAAAACAGACTTGGTATATCTCAATGTTTAGTTCTAGCTAAGATAAAACTTATCCTCTAGAGATTATTTTGAGGACATGAAATGATTGATGTTAATAACACATTCCGATTAAGTAGTAATACTCAAATAAATCTTTGCATATTAGAGAAAATTAAAAGTACAAGAAAATATTTCAAATCTAGATTATAAATTTACCTCATTTCTGTCCCCAGTACATTTTTCACCAATAAGATGCCTCAGGTATTCTTCAAACTCTTCATCTGGAGCCTGTATAGACAATTTGCATGTACAGTGAAATTWGAAGTAGAATAGAAACTAAATAAGGAGTACATGGTGTAACAGTTTCTTTTTCATTGATGAACTGAGGAGAGTACGGCTTTATTGCTAAAACCAAAAGAACAATAAATTTCCTCATCCCTTTTGAAATGAATATTGAAAAGCCCATACTCTAACAAGTCTTGCCAAATAACTAAAATCAGCAAAAGTAAAACCCAAAATCAACAGAAGAGGAATAAATGGATGAGAGGTTCACATACATGAAAGGAAAATACATCCCCAGATGGAGAGTATTCAACAAAAAGGAAATTGGAATAACAGAATTCATATAGCTGACTCAGGTAGTATGAAATAAATCTTCCACGGAAATTTAGAGATTCAATGATAAAATAAAAGAAACATCTCCACACACCATGCGAACACCACATGCTTTTGCAATTCCTGCCATAGTGACGTCCGAATGCAATGGACCAACCCCTCCATATATGAATAACTGGAACAATAAGCACATGGACGAATTAGAAACCACAGTTTAGGCAAAACAATTCTATACCAGAGATCAATATAGAAGCTTCCCAACCCCTCCTCTTTTTCTCTTCCCAGAGAGACGCACACTGCAAACAAATATCCAAAATGTGCATGAAAAACTGGCAAGATACTTGTAAACTAGCAAATGAGGATAGACCACCATTCCTTAGTGCCATCTCCAACCCAGACCTCCCCCACCCCAACTTTCRTCCCTCCTCACTTATCTCCTTATAGAGAAAGATATCAATGATTTACCATGTCATTTGTAGATTTCCATCTTTCAACTTCATCAGCTACAGAATCTATCTGGATTCGAAAACAACATGATTATGACTGGGAATCAAACAAAAAGTAAAAGGAAAATAAAAATAAAAAGAGAAAAATATATTAGATTGTTTCAAAATTCAAATATAAAGCAGGTAAATCTATTGTATCTTTTAAGCAGTCACAAACAAGCTTGACCTAACATGTTTGCGAATTACCATCAAAATAAAGCTTTCAGAGAAAATAGCCATGCATAGATGTATGCATTAGGCCAGGATCCCTGCCTCATCCACACACTCATCTTACAAAAATATGAAGTAAACTTAAGGTCTAAATCATTTGTATAGTTACTTGTAATATGTATGTTTGTTTATTAATAACCTCCTATAGCAATATAAGAAATTAATTCTGAAGTCTCTTACATCATTCCGGGTGACCACAAGCTCCGACACGGTCCAGCCTATAGAATGGAGCTTCCTGCATAAGGAGGATCCCAACTTGTCCTCAACAGCGCCAAATCTGAGCTATGGAATTGAAGGTAAACATCAGGTAAACAAGTAAAACATGAACTGCAAGCATTATATGTTTGTTGATGACAATGAAAGGTAATTTAGAAAAGAAAACATACAACTTACTTTGAGAAATGAAACAATATAATCAAAACATTGAAGCAGCAGGCACCTCATTTCTTTCAACCACCACATAAAATCTCAGAATTACAAAGTCCATGACAAGTTATAATAATCTCCATTCAGGTCACATTGTAGACAACCATCTATATTTCACAAAACAAGTTTATACAACCAAGACTCTAAAGTTGTTCGCAATAAATCACATCCCCTAATTTGATTATTGAAATTGTGATTGAAAAAGATGCGTGGACCAAATTTCTTTGGTGACCGTGCAAGTGAAGATCATGTCACCAAAGGAAGCAAAGGGAAAATTGGTTTTGCAACGAAAACCTTCATTGCAACTGACACCAAACATCTAAAATAAAATGGTTATAGGTAATGAGGAAAAAAAAGTTGATAGAAGCCATCAAAATACCCCCAAAACAAACAAATAGAATGTAAGAGGACACAGAACATAAAACACAATAAAGTGCTATTACGCGGTAAAAGTAATCAAATGTCTCATAATTCGGTAATTAAGCAAGAACGAATAAAAATCAAAGGAAAAAGTTATTATGAAGATAGAAAACCATCAGCGAGAAATCATCACAAAAAGGTTGGTGACAAAGAACTTACAAAATCTCATCACCCACAGCAATAATTGAGGCTGTAAGCATGCTGATCCGGCCCATATCTCCATCTTTCAACCCGTTGCTGACACAAGAAACTTGCGCAGAAACTGGCGAGGAGAACTTCTTCACTCTCCCTGCTCTTTCCAATCTTCCATCTGGTAGAAGATATGCAGGTCTGAATTTTCCTTCAGATTTGGCAGAGTCGGTAATGCACAATAGAGCATTTGGAACTGTGTCATGAATACTTCCAATCGAAGTATAGCTGCATATCCMTCAAAATGTGAATATGTGCTAAATTCCCTAATAGCAAAACATATGCTTCCAATTGAAGTATAGCTGCATATCCATGAAAATTTGAATATGTGCTAAATTGCCTAATAGCAAAAAGAATGCTCCCAATCGAAGTATAGCTGCATATCCATGAAAATGTGAATATGTGCAAAATTCCCTAATAGCAACAAGTAGGAAGACACCTAATATGACTTGTGAGAGATGAAAGAAATATGTCATCTATATTTGYAACATTCACTAGGAACCAAAATTCGAAAGCACTTTGGACCAATTAAATGCACATGGTTTCCTACAGAAATAGATCAAGAGAAGCCTTTGAGCTAATAGCTCAAAAGTTGAGTACTTGACTAATAGAGGAAGAAGATAACATACTTTATATCAATTACACTTGATTTAGGTTTAAAGAAAAGTCTTAAGCCATATGAATCATTTGTTATTACCCGTGATCATAAAGGCTGCAGTAAGGAACCTTGGAGGTCAAAAGGAATGCCCATACATCTCTGCCCATATCAGCAAAACAAGTTAGCCTCATTGTATCCAAAACAAGAACCATGTTTGAGCAGAAAAACTCTTGGCAATACAACCTCAGAGAAGGTATAAAATCCACAAACAGAGTACAATGTAAGTAACTACAAGAAAAGCACTTCTGAATGAACTAAAATGCCAACATCTGTCTCATTTGTTTAATGAGAGCAATTTATAGGAAATCAGCAGTTGTTCTCATTCTCAAGCTACAGTTAAGGCGCTGAAAGTGATGGAAATTCAAGGAGAAGCCTAGCAGTCAGGACTATAACTGGTGATAAAAATATTGAAAAGGAGCTCAAAAGATCCAATCATCCATGGAGATTCTCTGGCAAATAAGGCAAAAATTTAACATGAACTTCAAAATGTTATTCTTAATTGAGTTATAGCTTCATGCATAAATAGATACACATCGATGCATTTGAATGCAAAGTGAAATGAAGGATGAGAGCGCATTCTAAATCAGTAACTTAACTACATCTGCTCAAATATGTGAGGTTTGCGCCAAAAGACTAGAAAAAGAAGAGCAAGAAAGAAAAACAAGTAAAAGAGTAAATCTTACGGGAACTTTGATCTGCTAACAAACTACACTAAAAATATAGAACTTAAATCTTTTATCAACGTATGCTCTTTCGTTACAAACATCATCAGGTCCAACGCCTTTACTTATTCAGAATAATATGATTCAGAAAAAAGAATGTACAACYAAACCATTACATGCAACACGAGACCAAAATAAGAAGCTCAGTAAACAATATAGACAATTGCTTTGAACTGACACTGTTAGTCATGCAAAACAAGTAATAAAAGTATGCCAAAATTATATCCATTAAGATTGAAAAAATCACTTCTATTTTCCCAAGAATATATTTTATTTCCTAGTTTGTGCATGGTCATGCCCATTGACAGACCTGTAAGACCAATCCAAGATCGGGTTAACTCTCATAAAAGGTGGCCACCCAGGCGAGCTAGGAGAAAATTGTTCTTGGCCTACCTGCAAAGATATCAGTAAACATGAATCTAAATATCCTGATTATCAGCTTTATCTGCATTCTTCCAAAAGTTTCACAAGATTCAAGCGTTAAAAGAAAAACATAATAAACACAAATAAAACCAAGATTTCGTTTAAATACCGCGGTAGGATCACCAATTCGGACACCAAGAAAAATAGCTCTAATTGGTTTCGCCTTGAACAGGGCCTCCAACCCAGCCTTGAAGTCAAGGCGGATAATTTCCATTTGCAATCCATAACTGCTTACATGAAAAATAAGAAAGATCACATTGAAGTTCAGTTGCACCAAAAGCATAACTAGAACGAAGATCTGCAGCACAGAGCCATAACAGCCCATCCTATATCTGATAGCAGTTGGGAAGGGACAAAAAAAACTTCGAAGGAAGAGAAAGGAGGGCAGCATGGAGCCCAGTAAGGAAACACTTCTAACATACGTAGCTGCTGTGTCATAAGTGAATGAATTGATCTCCGGAAAGGCAGAGGAGCACCTCAAAGTATATTGTCTGTAATAGGATACGAGATTTTCAACATCAGCAAGATCTCCATTAGACAGACTCTTCTCAGCATTATGCAAATAATAGCCTGCCCTAAGAAGGTGTAACAAGACCTACAAGCAGAAACCATGTCTGTTATGACGCCAGCCATCTTGAAATCAAATAGAGGAAACACCAAAGACTCACTGTTGAATCTTTCCCCCCGTTGAAGCTGAAAGCAACCTCTTCAATACTGTTCAGAAAAACAAATGTAGTACTTATGATACTATTACTCTAGAGGAGATAAAAAGATGTATTCATCATACAGATATCAAGCTGGTAGAAGAGAAAAACATATTAAACACCGAGTATTTGTCCAATCTTATTAGACATGCCAAAAAGTTAAAACTCATTGTATTTTCTTAAGAACCAGCATAAGAGAAAGTTCAAAAAAAGAAAGACAAAAAATGACATATAAATTAAAATGTAATGCTCTGTACTGGAATGTTGAAATCYATATCATCTGCTATGGCACATTTGACTGTAGATGCTTAAGCAGATCACAAAAGAATGAAAGGAAGGTCTCAGGATAAACCCCTTCCAAGCATATAGAATGATTGCTTTCAGTTAACTTAAAGTGCATTCTGTTCTAGAGATCCAAACTAGGCATTCAAAATGTAGCATGCCATTCACTTTTCCCAGTACAACTGTTATTATTCACAGACAGAACCAAGTTCATAGTGCTTCATCAATAGAAAAGTGCAATAAATTACAAACCTATTCACCTTAATAGTTTTTAGCACATTTGATCATTTACAACAACAGTTAATACGAATCGATATCCTATCTAAATGTAGTTGGCACAGTGTGTCAAAACCAATTTATTCTATCAGGATTTTCTTGTAGGTACATTAGGCATACAAAAATGGCAAAGTGTGAATAGTACATACCTTTTGCAAAGAAAGAAATAAATTTACAGCATGTCCATCAGGAAAAATATTAGGTAAGGAATGAACATTTTTTGTATATGACTGAGTCAGTCCCATAAAGCAACTGCTAACCATCTCTGAATTCTACACTTCCGAATAAATCAAATATAGATGCAAGTTTTTTCAAGTTTTGAAGAGATCATATTAAAAAAAAAAAAAAAAGGATAAGAAAAAGTCCAAAGGAAAGAATGACAACTAGAAATCAATTTAACCTTTTTTGCAAATGGCAAGTTCCTGATGCTCCATTCCACGGAATCTCATGTCGAATAACGCAATTCAAGCATTTGGGTAATGAAAAGCAAAAATCAATTTTGATAACAAAACAATCAGATCACCTGACAGGTAGATTCTACAAAGAAACCATCGTTGAGTGCCCATTACAATTTTAAACGTTGTAACATAACATAGAACCGACAAGAAAGACTGTTCTCATGGATGAGGAATTTGTCATGCCAATTGATATGCTTCCAGAATTAAAGAATCCAACAATAGCCACGTGACTAATACTAGTTTGTCGCATTATTTGCAGTTTACACATTGATTATTAGACTACTGTGCGAAAAATTTCATCAGTCATTTTCCAAAAGTTACAATGCGCACGACCAAAGAATCAGAGCATTACTTAAAACATAAAAAAGTTATCTACTCAGATGTACTAAAGCCGAAATAGGACACCAAAAAGGCAATTGAAAAGTGCATTGCATCTCATATTCATTCTAAGCTCACTATTTCAAAATCCAAAGTCAGTACAAGACATTCTAATCCTGACAAGAAAACATGATTGAAAAGAGAAACAAATCATAATAAGCCTATAACAGCCTAATCAAACTGAAATCTTGGAGATTAAAACTCTAAGGAACAGAGAGTAGAGCTTACGAATAAAGAGCAAGAGCTCTTTGGATGACATAGATGGCGTTTTTGTATTTTGTCTTCAGCCTTCGATCATCGCTTTCTCTTATTGCTCTATCGATCTCCATCTCCGTCTCCTTTATACGTTTGTATTGAACCCTTCTGTAAGCAACAAACCCAATTATTTTACCGCTTCAAATTCAATAAACATATCCATGTATCTGTAGGAATCTCCATTACAAACACAAGGAATCAAATGAATGGCTCTCGTGTTCAATCGAGAAATCTGTACATTAATCCCKCAGAATGTTCAGAGGGAACAACACATCCGCATACCGAGAATGGAGCTCAAGTAATTGAAAACAACCAAATGGGCGTTGAAAACTTCGACAGAATCGCCAAAAACGCAGCCGCCAAATGTGTGGCTATACACATGTAGAATTATATAAAAAATGCACCTTTGAATTTGAAAACTGACATTTCACTCTGACACAAATTCAAAAGGATGAAGACCAAGGCTGGTGGATTCAAGAAACATTGTCTCCTTCGTCTTATATGGATCAAGAAACATTAGAGCATAAAGGGTTTAACACTAAAATTCACCTGATTTTGAAGGGCTCAAGAACAGATGTCTGAGGACTCGATAGTCAAGACGGCTTTTCGTATTCAACTRGATGATGATCTTCTTTGTTGTTTCCTGGAATGATTTTCGGGCAAGCTAATGTGTACAAAAAAGGTACCACCACAGGATATATATCTGATGCCTTTCCTTGAATTGCAACTGAATAGTTGTAAATAAAGACAGAAAAAACAGAAAGAAAATCCGAAATAAGAGTTGAATCATAAACCCGAATATAAACAATACATAAAATTATATTAAATTGATAATTTGGTATAAATCATTTTCAATTAAATAATAGGTCACAAGAACAATTCGTATTTTATTACCTAATACATAAAGAAATAAAAATATTCTTAATATTATGAAGTGAATCGAGTCATTAGGATAATAGTATAATAAGGGACCATTTAGTCTAAATTTGTTAATAAAAATAAAAATTAGTTTGATTATGGGTTACTGTTTGATTCAAATTTTAGGATTGTGATTCATCTTATTTTGGTCAATTTAMGATTAGTAATAGGAATCTAAAAAAACTTCAATATTTCCTATCAACTTTAAAATAAAAATAATTGAAGAACTGATTGAGCAATTTTCCCTCCAATCAACATGCATAAGTTCTTTTTTTTCTCTTCAACAATTTTTTTAAWGTCAATTTTGCTTATACAAGAAATATCCCTAAAGACAAGAAAAAGAAGAAAATGATAAGGTAATTTTGGTAAAAGAGCAAGAAAAATAATTCATGATCATAGAGCAACCACGATCAGGGAATAGATGGAATGGGTGATTGTTGCGTATAAAATAAAGATTGTCTTTAAGTCTTTATTATAATTTCTTTGCATCAAATATCTAAGATAACCAATCTTTTGCTCTCTTTCTTATTATCGATTTTATTACCTATAATCAAACCTGAGGCTTCATTTCCCTCCCTTCCCTTCATTTTTGCTCCACGTTCATTTCCATCCCTTTCCCTTACTTTTGCTCCACGTTCGGAGGCATTGTTCATTGCATCAAACAAATGGCTGATAGCTTAGGCTGTGCTGGTTTCCAATTTTCGCCTCGAGGAACTAATAAACCAGCGCCATCTCTTAGCTAAATTAGGTTATTCTTTTGTTAGTCGGATGGCTTCCGTATCCCCCATGATGTTCTGATTTCAGCACAGGCTAATGTTTTGAATGAATACAATGCATCTATTTAGGTGCAGTCTGGATATCAGGAAATAGATAGACTTGTATGAAGATGGTTTGTGCTCTGCCACCACAAAATCTATATAGACTTTGACCAGCAGCCTTCTTTTTTCTTTTTCTTTTTTTTTTTTTTCCCAATGATCACAAAATTGTAAGAATATGATATGTAATATCTGTGTGATGATGACTTGTTTTCTGGACATGCCAATGACTCTTTAAGAGGTTGGACTCGAAAAGGTTCCGTGTTTCAAAGTTCCGATCAAATGGATCCTTGGATGTCATTCTCAGAAACAAGCAAAAGCATTTTTCTTCATGGACTTGCAGCTCACTTGGCTGGCGTATTSACATCGACAAGTTTGGTTACTCTGGGTTCTCTGCATGTACAAAACTGGCCTGACCGGGTAGCTCAACTACCAGGGCAATTTGAATAGTTTCTTTGGTCATTAAGTTCCTCATACCATACCCGATGTCGACTAGAAAGTCAGCCATCCACTGCAAGAATCACCAAAAATCTAGTAGTAAGGCATCGCTTAAAAKCAATGCAAAATGAGCAAGACATTCAGAAAACTTCCGGGAAATGGAATTGGTTCAGTAAAAGGTTTTGCAGACGGA
>MEJB01000007.1:545254-555328 GCA_001752375.1 Rhazya stricta | reverse complement strand
AAAAAAAAAAGCCTCTTTCTTGGTGCACTGGAAGGAAGAAAGCATGAATTGACGTTTGACTGCAAAAAGCCTCAAATGCAAGCAAGAAGCGGTTGCCTTTACATCTATACCACCCCAAGGCTGAATGAAACGGAAAGAGTTCCTCTGTATTTTGGCAAGAATTGAGATTTCCACGAGATAGGTGAAGTGGGTCGTCAACCAAATTGATGGGAATTTTTACCCCTTTAAGATCCAGACATTGCGACAGGCTAAGGCCCAAAATTCCCATGGGCCATAGCTAAAGAGCCCCATGATGGATTTCCAGTCAATCTGCTTACAAATCTAGCTACAACGATAGTGATGAGATGGTATTGAAGCAAAGTACCTATGGAAAAGTATATGACTGGTAATTTTTTATAAAAAGATTTAAGTTTAAAATATATTTTAAAAAAATATATAACATTTAATTGAAGAAATCACTTTCTAAWGAAATACATACTTAGCTCTAAATAGGGCCATTGTTCTATTTGGCCTCTTTAAAAAAGCTCAGTAAATAACATTCTTAGCTTGAACACATTTGCAAAATGTATCGTCTAACCTTAACAAGTAACAACACTTCAAGAAACAACACCAATAATGAGCAATCTAAAAATAAATCCATTTGAAGTAATAAATCTAAATAAAATTATCCTTTTATTTAGTTTTTATTAAAGSTTTATRCAAATTATATTTGACACAAATAGGATTCTCAATGGGCTCGAACTAGYGCGAACTACGTTCGCTTAGCCCGAGATTTTTTAGGCTAATTTAAGAATAAACTCAATTTGAMGTGAGCTTRGGCTCAGGTGAGCTCAACTCGATATGATCCTCAATCCGAAATAATGTTATATAATTCTTTTGTTATTTTTTAAGTATAATACTAACTCTATTTTTATTATCTAAGAAAATACTTATATTAATATACTTATGATTGTTGTTGGAAATTAATCTTATGATATTTTTGTACTTAATTTTAGTGTAAAATATGGTATTTGATTTATTTTAAATTTCATTGATTGATTATTAACGATTTTTTTTCAATAAAGTATATTTGATTTATTTGAATTTGGTTATTGCGATTTTAAATTTTCATATTTAAAGTAAGTTTTCTATTTRAATTTACTTTTTATTATTCCTTTTGTGTGTTTGTATTTTTTTTCATTTTTCTTTTAATAAATTCGAGTTGAGCCCGAACTCATTGAGCTCAGACTCAMTTTTTCTAAACTTATTAGGATTGAGTTCGAATTTGACTTAAAAATAATTCGAAATTTATTCGAGTTTAAGGAAACTGGACTCACCGATCACCTGTAGCCACAAAGTGAAATGACAGGTGAAAATAAAGTATTTATGGGYAGTAGTACTCACAAGTTCAAGAAGGAGGTCAATTTTGTGGCACAGAMATGAAATTGTATGATTGGTCACTTATTAAAGAATAAAAAATCAAAAATCAAAACAAGGATGACACACTGTATGATTGATTGATAGATAATGTCATCAKTCCATCATTAACAATGAAATGGATTTTTTCAATATTATTAAATTGGTTTGATAAATAATTTTGAAATTAAAATGCTAATCAATTTTATTCAARTTATAATTTAGATGTCAATAATTATGTGACATGTCATCTTCAACTTCTTGAGATTCCTTTTTCCTCCTTTGTCTCCATCCTTCCAATTTTTAGCAGCATTCAAGCATTAAAATAATTATTATTTGGATGATAAATATTGCTCACTATTTAAAGGTTGTGGGTTTGAGGGGTTTTGTTGGTTTTAGGACTTGGAATGGATATGAATGATGCTGAAAGATACCTCAGCACTATTCATAATTCTTTTTCTTTTTTTTTTGAACCTTTATGTTGAATTATGAGATTTTTCACAATTTCAGGTGATTTATTTGAAGTGGAAAGGTATATTTTTTTAATTTTTTTTAAGACATAAGTTCACTAAATATGTGCTTTTTCCTACTTACTCCCTTTTAAAATATTTGATTTATTAAGGTGTCAAAAAAATTAAGAAAATTATCATTGGGAATAATTAGAATTTCCAAGTAAAAAAAAATTATAAGTGTGCACGTCTTGGTTAGATGAAGATGATTTAATAATATAATTAATTTTATGTGTTAATGCTTCTTGATCCTTTTTTTAAACTTTCAGAGGTAAAATATCCAATATTGCTTTCGGCTCGTGTACTTGAAATAATATTTCATTTAAAATATAGTTAAATTTACAAAGTTTAATGGTTTTACCAATCGTGCGAATATGACTTTGAATATCTTTTGTTTAATGGATCCTATTTGCTTTATTAATTTTATTTTTGGGTTGGAAATTACTGTGTTAGAGCGATGAGCTCTTTACCTCATGCTTCTCAATGTGTGTCTCGAATGCCTATGGACATGTTGTCGAAATGAGTAGTCTTATTTTACTTGATCTTCCCTCACTTAGTAGTATTTATATAGTATTAATTTTTCTGAGAAGTTTTATTAATATTCTCCTTAATTAAATATTTGTATAGGTAATAGCTGTGATCATATATTAGTCGAATATCACATCTGTTTTCAGAGTACAATGATGATGCATTGGATTATAATACTGGATTCCATATTTACATCTGTGTCAATTTGGATGCAGGAGAACTAGTCGTTGTATGAAGATCATACAGTAAGCTCCTACGTCTGCATCTATAGACGTGTGTTGCACTTATTTTCTACGTCATAAATCATTTTTTGTTTTGCCCTTCAACATAGGTAAGATAAGTGAAGGTAACTCCGATGACCCATGTTACAGAGATTCGGTATTGAGTTTTGCGCGCAGAGACGCTTGCGTGGCGAAGAGAAGCGCTGGCCGTTTCACAGTCTAACGGAGTGAATGCGCAACTGGGGATTCCTCTGTAGACTCACTAGGGTCAAGTGGCGGGGTGTCGTGTACGAAGCTAGCTTGTTGTACATGTGTTGTGGCCCTGGTGCTGCGGGGTCATAGGCTATATTATTGCTCTGGCGTGGGTCACTGTCACTCAAGGGTATGATTATAGCGATTTCCATTCTAGGTCTATGCACTTTCTACTGCGTTTGAGCACTGCCCTAGTGCTTATCATTGCTCGGACTCCTGCGATAGCAAGAATTCGACTTGCAGTATTATTGAATCAAGTTTCATTGTGCCGATAACTGATGTTGACATGTTCGAAGATTCGACATGCTCATACTGCCGAAGCGAACGGTAAAGGTTGCGAGTGACATCATTGGCAGTGGACTGCGAAAAGATTTATGCTTTGTTCGCAGGGATAGATCTATGAGCAGGTGGTAGCTATAAATAGGCAAGTGTTGTAGTCTTGGCGGTTATAGAGGTTGCGTGAATTATCAGAGTGATTTCAAGCTGATATGGCGTGTTGCGGATTGTAGGTTACGGATAGTAGAGCGATTTAGTGGCATCGAATAAGTAGGTTAAGTTGAATGGCAGATCTGGCGATATGGGCGTGCGTACACTTCTTGTTGAGTCTAGTGTGCCAAGTGATGGACGAAAGGGGAGGGTGGACGATAGGGATAGTCTGCTCCAATGTATCCCTGCTTCGCTCGCAGTCGTAGTTGTCTTGATAGCACGGAAGGGGTAAGGATGCCATAGGCCGGATCTGCTAGAATGAAAAATGCGCTAAAGAGATCTTGGTCGGTGCCATCTATGTGAGGAAGGAGAGGAGATGTAGTGTTATCAGCGTTTTGGGCTGGGTAGGTTGCCTCATGCCTATTGTGCGGAGTGCTGTAGTCGGCAGCTGATGCCTTAGATCATCTTCCTGCCGTTCCCTTGATCTAGCGAGAGGCTAGTATAGGAAAAGATCCATTGGGAGAGGGAGGGGCGACTGTTGACGCGCATGGCTTGCTGCATACCGCCGGCTCGGTGTGCTCGAATTCGCTCTCCCAGCAGGTCGTGAGCTGTAGCGGGCAGGTGTCGCTTAGGAGTTAGCGCAACGATGTGTATTGCTGTATGGGCCGGATCATGGTGCAAAACGTGGCACCAAACAGCGGCGGCACGCGAGCAGACCAAGAGCAAAGTGAGATGGTTCTTATAGAGAGAAGAGGCGTCGGAAGAGAAGGGCTGCATCGCGTTGGTGCTATGTAGGATTGGTGTAGAGTGATAATTATGGGATCGACAAACTGCGACGCGGTCTAGCGGGTGCGATGTGTTAGGTGTACAGTGTGCCCGGTTTAGTAATGCACCTTTCCTAGGATTATCTGCCATAGTTCTTTTTGCTTCGCAGGCTGGTGGATTGAGGTTGCTTTAGAAGGCTTTATGGCTTGGTTGATTTACGTCTTTTGTGGCTGCTCTCCTCCTCTCTTGTCCTTGATATTACCCTTTGATCTAAGTTTTTTTGGCTCTATAGAGCTAGATTTAATAATTGTTCTAATCTTCTTTAGAAGTTGTAGCTTTATTGATTGATCCTTTCTTGCACTTGGTTTAGGTTAGCGCCTTGTCGATTGTCGCAAAGTATAGTTAGGGGTCTTTCATATGCCACCTTGCTTGTTTAGTTTTGTGGCGGTTTCCTCCGCTCTCTCATTTACAGGGTTAATCCCCCGCAGTCAAAACTCTCTGGAAGCCAATCGTCCCTATCCTACATGCCCGTGTTCAAAAATTTTATATCTCTGCTCTCGCCTTGCCCAGCTCATGCTGCACTTCTCTCTGGCCAGTTGTGAGTATGAGTGACTCTGTGTTGCCCACATATGGAAGTTGATGGATAATGTACGTATCCTATTCGAGTCCTTGTGCGCGTTCAATAAGTACTGGTAGCTGAATTTAAGAAGGGATCCTTACATTGCGCAGCAGCGCACGTGCTATTTAGCGGACTGTGTATGCTAATGGGGAAAGTTATTGAGAACATCGAGATATATGTTGATGATTTAGCTTTAGTATAGTATGTTGGAGTTTGACTAGAGGACATACTGTATTCATTGTGATAATAGGTGAACTATGATTATATAAATGCCCCTGATCGAGCTGAACTCGTAGATTTGACGTATGTCAATGGTGGTAAATGAGATGGCGAGATGCGGAAGATTTTGGATGACTCGCAAAACTTGAAGGATTTATATGAATTCGAGAGAGATTTACGGTTTGGAGTTTCCACTAGTGAGGAGGGAAGTGAATAAGTGTATATTTGATTGTGTATGAACTGCCAAGATTTAGCCGAAGTGGAAATTTAGGTATAAACCTTTAGAATAGAAGAACTTTGATTATTGAGATCTTAAGGTGTAGAAGGCCCTATGATCTATCGTTTGTAGTTATTGTTGAGTTGTCGGAGGGGATTGCTGTATAATCATATAGGTTTGAAATTGTAGGTGAATGCTACATATTAGACGTTACGATATTTTCCACTTCAGGACCAAGGAGGATGAATTTTCATATTTCACGTGTTTCAACTAGTTTTTGGCAAGATAACGGGTAGCCACATTGTAAAAAATGGACTTAATTATGCAATCGCGTCTAAAGGAAGCGCATTAAAGAGGGGTCCTGCATATGAGAGCGTGGGATTAAGGGATGTTATAGTTGTAGAGTTGTTGTACTTGATTAGTAAGCCTGTGATATCTAACGGAGATATGCAATTTAACTTGGTGTCCACCTATTAGCCGACAAGTAATATAGGAGGTAAGCTTGCTGAGAATCATGTAGCAGATGTATAGTCTAACTAGTTGTGTTTGTATGGATTTTTTGATCGCTTAGCAGGTACTCGTGCTTAAAGCGATGAGTAGCTGAATAATGATTTATCGTAGTTTGTTGAAATCTTGCCATTTAATAGTACTCATACTTATTATTATAAGTATATAATCGTCGGTTGTGAAGGTTTCAAGAGCTCTATCTATCAGGTAGTTATAGCGCTTATTTGGGTTTGAAATATGTTTCCAACGAGCGTCTTTGCTCTTCTGAGCAACTTTTGTTATCTGTTTCAAATCCCAAACTATTTTGCTCCTACATATATGAAAGATATGTTGTTGATAGGGAAATGAGGCAAGGAGACAGAGGGAGTAGGAAGGGATGTAGTGTTCAGAACTTCCTATGTGGACATGTAATCCCCTTGCCACAAGGTTCTCTACCAATCTACTGTAGGTCTCCTCCCTATATATTTTGGAAAAGATTTTTGACGATTTGTTTATATTTGTCTAGAATATTGTCTTTTAGGTTGTAGGTACTACTGTCTCAGGAAGTCGTTTATCATATAGAAGTCTAATTGAGGACAGGTATAAATTAAAAAACCTATATAAAAACACAAACTTGAGGAAGAAGTAGTTGATTAAATAATTTATAGGATTAAAAAAAATTGGCATAGGCATATGTATTATTGCTCAGGATATATGGGGTAGTCTTGTAACGAATATGGTTTTTGTCAGGATTAATACAAGTGTCGTGGGACCACTTCATTGTGTTCTCGGAGGGTGCGTAGCTCTTCTCATAGTTTACAATGGTGAAGATAGTTGCAATGCTTATGGATATTCGGAGGGGTGAGAGCCTGGAAAATTCGTAGCTTCATAATTGTACGTTTTATCACTACACTTCCAATGTTGGTGTATACGTATAGACGGACAACATGGGTCATAGGATAAGGTAGTATGTTCTGTGAGTTGGTGTAACCTCTGTCCATTTACCATTGTTATCTACATTTGTGCTTCTTCTCTAGTTGCATTGACGGACAACTCTTGATTTCGCGATTAGGATGGTCTTCAAAGATTTTTGTAGTTATGATCAGTGTGAAATGACGAGGCCAGTCTCATGTTTGTTCATCATTTGGAAGCATACAGAAGGGCTCTCTGAAAGACTACCAAATGTTTTGGATTAAGGCGTGTTTGACATCGTGTGATTGGCTTGATAAGTTTCTCTTGCGATAATAGGCCATGATGTCTCCTTATGCTTGTAGAACTACCAATTTGCCCTTCAGTGACGTGGTACATCTCTGTGCGCGAGACAGAATCGATGTGCGTTCTACGATAACAAGGCAGTCGACTCAAAGTATTATGGTTTTGTTAGTTAACAACTCGCCTTGGTCAACTTAACAAGACCGGCTTGTTGACGCTTCCGATCGCTCTTATCATTCTTTTTTCACGTATAATAGCTATGTGGATGCTTCGTAATCGCGAATCGGTTATTTGTGTAATGTTCTCACTTGAACATTAGCTCGTGCGTGTATGCTGGTCTTTGCTCCTCTGGCCTATGCATAAACGTGAGGTTTCTGGTGTCTCGGCTGCTTATGGTGATCTGCTGATGCAAAGTAGATCGATTAGGTTAGGTGCTAGTTTATTGTGTTCGAGTGGATGAGGGATGTCTGGGAGCAAGGTTTGTTGATGGAGCTCCTTATTTGCTCTCTGTCTGATATTTGATATATGAGTGGGATTCCATTATCTCATATAGTGATTGGTCAAATGAATGCGTTTGTGCCTGTTAAATATATAAATTCATTTATTTCCTTGGCCAATCTGTCCTCATTAGTTCCTTGTGCTTACAATGTGTACTTATTTATTCTCTTGCGTATATACCTGCGGTTTAAAATATCAGTTTTCCCTCACAATTACTACTGCTTCATATTTTAGTCTTTTTGTTTGTATGCCTTGTAGCTAGATTCGTATAGATCTCAATGCTATTCTTTTATGGTTCGGATATTTTAAACAATTTTTAATCTTTTATATTGTCGCCATTAGCTAGTGAAGCTAAACTTGTTTGTTGCGTTTTTCTCTTATTCTATGTTGGCGCGTCCAATACGGCATTTTCCTTCCTGAATGAAACTAATAATATCAGATATCTACAAGGGTTTTAGGTTCATGGAACTTTACCCGAGTACGTATTTATTAGATCTCTAGGTGCTTGCCCGGTTTGGCGAGGCAATAAGTAGCTGGTTGTGATGCAATGAAATGTGTTTGTGAATCTACTATTTGGGCTCTCTGGCATGAAACTCATGGTTTCGTTAGATTATACAATTTTTCTATGCTCGTTAATATGATAATTTGATTGTTGTAAAAGATCTCACTTTTTTTGATTTCTGAAAGACTTATGATCAGATATGCTCCGTGATTTATCTTTGTCTTTTTTTGTTACTTAATTATATGTGCTAGATTTCTGGGTTCTGTATTCTCGTGGGCCAGTGGGTGATTTCGGTCAAGGTGGTTCCTTTCCCTTTTCTCCCGGTGCTTTCATTATATCGCGCGAACGCCTCCACCTCAGATCAAGCGCACTGGGGTTTCAGCCAATTAGTGGTGTGTATTACTAGATTATCGTAGGTGTCGTAGTGATTGCAAGAACGGATAAGTTTACTGCGGTTATTGAGATTTTAATTCTTGGACATAATTTTTATAAGTATGGGATTTGCTGATGTGCTCCTATCTTGCGTTTCCCTGGTCGAGCAGAGCCAACCCAGGTTCGAGTCCCGGCTCGGAGAGGGGATTTTCCAAAGGTTGCCGGTGAGTCCTCGACGATCTGTTGGTGCTTGTTCTCGAGTGGACGTTATTTGTCAGGCGCCCACGGGAGCGGTGCGTCCTGGGCAGTAGAGTTTTTACAGGCATGTGGTTTCCCATATTCCGGGGGTAGTGGGGGTGGATGTGAGTGGCAACCGGGAAGCGTCGGATAAGGACTAGGGGGGTCCTGAGACTTGGTGAGGGGGCAGTGGTTTCTTGAGTTGCTGATCTGAAATATTTCTTACTGCTTACGTGCGTTTGGTGTTTGCTGGGTTCCTATTGCCTTAAGGAGAGAGATTAGGTGCACCATATAATCTCAACTAATTTTCATATTATTTTGACTCACAACTTCTTCTTCGCACTTGGCATTGGGGTGAAGCAGCTGACAATTTATTTTACTTTTTTATTTCTCCTGCGTATTATATTGGAGTGCTTTGCGCACCAATACTTTTTTGTATGTGGGTCATAGGTCTAGGCTATGGGTTGTCCAAAAGCATGAAGTTTCGTGATTTCTGCCGGACTGAAGGAGATGTATTGTCTTATCATCAATTTCGAGATGTTTGTTTGTCAAGGCTTTATGTAGTGGTTAGGTTATTCAGGTTTTAGATGAATCAGAGACATTCTGCTTATTGTTAGTACAGGGATCTTTTTACTGCAATATAGCTGACATGTTTTTTTCTTCTTCACTATCTTTTGTCTGAAGACCTAAACCGGAGGAGAATGCTTTCTCCTTTTTAGTCTCGTAGTTTTGTCGTCATTTGAATATTGTAACATCCACTGAGGTGCTGTGAGTTAAAAAAATGGTACTTGATTTCTTCTTATAGTTTTGCAATAGCAGGGGAATCTGACTGTATCAAGAAATCTGCCTGTGTTCGCTAAAATCAAAACTGGTGCTTTGAGTGCGCTTATGATGCCTTTAAGAGCCGTAATGGTTTGCTGATCATTATTATGGATTGCTACTAGCTTTTCATGAGGACGCATCTCGCGATACTCTGGCATTATAATCAAGTGATATCGCTCCTGTTCTATCACCACCTTACCTCTTGTTCGACGGACCCAGAAAAAAGCTTTCTAAACGTGTTACTTTTTAACGCTGCTGGTAATAGTGCCTTTTCGGACGTACGACCGTGTTCGACTTAGTATGTTAGATTGGATTTGCTGCTCATATTGAAGTTCGATGGACACCGGTCAGGTCGGCCTACTTACAAGATGTAGAGCTGTAGTTTTTTGGTAGTAGTAGTAGCATATATGGCGGGACATGATGGGTGTGCGTGTTTTTTGTGCAATTTATGATCTTCGGTCTGTTTGTGTATCATGTTAGTCTTGCTAGGTTTTATTAGGTTAATTAGAAAGGAAGTATGATTGTCTCTTTTCGCATCAACGCCATGCATGGCAGCTACCTCCGCGGGCTTTGTGTTTGACTGCAGATAATACTAAGCTCTTGGTTGTTGATTACAAATGCATACTTTTGGGGATTAGTTGAGCGCTGCGCGTACTGCTCTGTAATGTCGTCCTAGAATGGGACTAACTGGCTTAGGGATATGAGATAGGCAAGGCTCCTGGGAAGCAATTGTGTACACCTCTATTATCCTCGTATTGCATGACGCTTCTCACATCTATACTATTTCAATTTGT
>MEJB01000007.1:518027-545229 GCA_001752375.1 Rhazya stricta | reverse complement strand
TTTACAAGAAGAAAAAGACAATACAAAGACGCGAAAGAGAATTATGAATGTTATTTATTTATTATATTGAATAATGGCGATCTCTAATGCATCCTTTAATAAAATTTATAAATTTGTATGGAAATAAGTTTAAAAGGGAAAATATATGTTCAAAGTGTAGATATAAACATATTTATCAAATTAAATTTTCATAATCTATTAAATAATCAAGAATTCAATTTGTTAAATACTCTATTAAAAATTTGAGGGAATTACGTGAGTTCTCGGAGTCGAGTTAGAATGATAATAAGGTTCAACTAATGGAATGTATGGATTGCAACTCGATTGAATCAAGGTAAGGTACGTCGCTCTTAGGACGTGACTTCACTAAATCAAATCATTTGTTTTGCTTGTAAACATAGTAAAAGCATAAGAGGAACAGAGCAAAATCAATATTGAAGAAGTTTGGAAAGGAAGAGGCACCAGTTTTCACAACAATACCAAAAGCATTCCAATAAAAAAAATCATGGAATCTGAGAGTTCGTTAACTCGAAAATAATTTTAGAGATGTATAACAATTTTTTGTAATCATATTTATAAGATTATTTATTGAATTAGTATTTCTCTTATCTATAGTATATTTTATAGATGAAAGATTCGCGCAAACATAAAATTTTATTAAATTTTTAGATGTTTAGAAATTTCAATTTCTATCAAGCCTAATGGTCAGCTTCATACACATGAAAAAACTTTAGCATTTATAGTTGTACACCTTAAAAGTTTGATAAATTTAATTATCGTGATTCACTAATATTCGTAGAGTTAAAAAAGATTAATAAGTAATAAAAATCGAATATATGGTGCTACCACTTCTTTGAGTATCATAATAAATACAAAAGTGGAAATCACTTGATCATCCTCTCCATTCCCATGCTTTCGATTTCTTTGTACACCGCAGGAATCCCAAGCTAAAAAATAATAAAAGAGGTGCCATTATTGAGGAGTTAGTTCCAGTAGAAAGGAATGCTGAGTTTCTCGATTTGTCGGTAGCCGGGCCCATCACTCTCTTTCCCCTCCTTTCTCCAGCAGCCTAAAGGGRAAAAATAAATGGAAGAAGAAGAAAACCCTATTGAGAAAAACTTGCAGTACCGACAATCTCCATCATCCCCAACTAGTCGAAACAGAGAGTTTCTTGTGGTTAAAAACAAGAGTCTGATCTTATGAGGCTACATGGCGGCCAACCGGCAGTCAAGAACAAGAAACAAATGTMAAATGTTCATATGGCAATCTTTAAAGACACAAGCCATGGTCTGATTCTCATGAGATTGTGTTAGCATATTATTTGGTCAAATGTATAATACTAGCGTATAGTACTAGGTCTGTGCCAATGGATCTGAAAATTTATTGCTCTGGGTGGTGGGTAGGTTCTCTAGAAGTGTCTTGCATTGGTTTCTCTCCTCTTAGGGCATCCCACCCTTGTCCGAACCTATCAGTTTGGTAAAAAAATCTTCATCAGAACTTGTGTATGATATACTTCCATTAAGTGCAGGAGGAGATAAGAAGGCTATTCAGATTGCATTTCTTGTGGGTTTTTTTTTTCCCCCCCCCCCCCCCCCCCCTCACTCTCTCTGCTGTAGTCTGGTGATCAAGAAATACTAGTATTCCAAGAATGCAGTACTACGTATGCATTTATCAGGGACCTCAAATTGAGAACAAGACGCGATGCAAAAAGGACTGAAAGTAAAGTAAATCAATTAGAGTCAATAAAAGACGCAATAAATAGWATTATATAACAGTATGCTAATAAGGACATGATTTATAAATGCCCAAGAGTGCTTGACAGATATTGTAATAGTGTGTCGGAAGACCAACACATTATAATGGAGATTTTACATTTAAGTTTATTGATATAGTTTACTTATCTTGTCTGCATACCGAAGTGTTGTTTATGATAATTTAGTTATAAGTTAGAAACGTGAAGCATTCGATTATGATTTTTAGATAGTCTACTAATACAAATATAGGTTTGAAATTGTGGAATCTACAATAGTTTTAACATTCAAATCATGATTTATTTTCACAGTAGTTTCACTGTTTTCTGGCAAAAACTTTAAACCTTGATAAAAATGGACTAATTTGATCGACTAAGACCATCTAAAAGAMGCCAAATAAAGGAGAAGACATCTTTCTTTGTAAAGTTAGTTGATAGACATGTGAACAGATTTTACTGGTAAACTAATCAGGCCACCAATAAGTGTGGTTTACATAGCAGATTGGATTATAGTTTGGTTAATGAAATGGATTAGACAAATAACGGTAAGAGTTTGTGACTAGTAAAATAAATTTGTAAATAAGAATAATAAGTTTATATATACTAAAAGTSAAGAGAGAATCAAACTCAAAAATCAATGATTTGGTAAGAGAAAATCGATTCCAAACCGAGTTCTTCTTAGCGAAATCTTTTTAACTACATATCCAAATTATTCCTACATTAAGCAATAGTAACTGAGCAAGAAAGATCATGATCATGACTTGCAAATTTGATAAAGTTATAATACGTGACCCACATATTGTTCTTTACCGGACTGAAGAAAGCTAAAATTCTGAAAAGAGAAGACAATGCAATGTGGGGTGAAAGCCAAAAATCGTAGCTTCAAAKGCTCATCGTAGAGAAAGAAAAGAAAGATGRAGAAAAAAGGGAGGAAAAGAAGTGAGAGTTGAGACCAATATACATGTTGCTTTCAAGGAGGATAAAGGTAGATATGAGTTGAGAACGAGGCCAAGATCCTGTARGGTCACGAATGAACTCAACATTTATTTGATCATCAGYTCACCCTCGTAGATCTRTCTTCTTTTCCAAGATGTTTCCTTTCTTTGGTACCCAAGCTAACAACAGTTCTCTCTGTGGAGSAGGAACGGATAAGTGGTTGCGATCAAAGTCATACTCATGTACTTTACAACACCTCATCTCCTTCTTATATTTTTATCAAGAACTGTAGTTAACCAGAAATTCTAGTTATCCAACAAATTTCACCAACGACTGTTTGTTTTTCTGGCTTAAACAGTGTGTCTGTCAGATCCTGCTTTCACCAATATTGCAGATAGATTAGGATTTAGGAGATGATAMTTGTTTGGTTAATAAAGCTGGGAGGGTTTGATATGAAGACCAATATCTGATTCGTAATTCATTATCATAGGTGGGCCTAAGGAGACCTGTATTTATATCAACTGTACCTCCATACTCGTCTTGTGCATATACACATTGCTTTCACCTCTTTCATTTCTGTGTCAACATGCGTTTAAATGCAGCATAATTACTCTGCTTTCTCTACATAGTCTCTTCATCTTCATGCCTGTGCTGTGCTGCAGTAGTAGTCCCTGCTTTCTTTCTTCATGGCTTTCCTTTTTCTCCCATTTTTACTTATTCTCATTGTACCTGCAACTAATGCTGGTTATTGGCCGCCTCCTCCTGGCTACTATCCCAGTTCCAGGTTTAGGTCCATGAGCTTTTACCGAGGATATAGAAATCTCTGGGGTCCTGGCCATCAGAGAGTAGACAAYAATGGTATTACTATTTGGCTCGATCAGCACTCAGGTTTAACATTTACTCTGCTCTGCTATCTGAAGTGCTAATTCCCATTAATTTACTGCATTTAATAGTTAATTAAGTAGCTTATTCCTGCATTTTGTTAATTAATTAACAATCTTGATTACTTCATCAGGCAGTGGATTTAAGTCGGTTAAACCCTTTCGATCTGGCTACTTTGGAGCCTCCATCAAGCTCCAACCTGGTTATACAGCAGGGGTGATTACTGCTTTCTATGTATGTCAGCTCAAACCTGGTTAACATGAGTTTGRTTCATGCAACTTTTATAGTTAACCATGCATTCCATGTCAGCTTTCCAACAACGAAGCTCATCCGGGGTACCATGATGAGGTAGACATCGAGTTTCTCGGAACAACATTTGGTAAACCWTACACATTACAGACGAATGTGTACATCCGAGGAAGTGGGGATGGAAGGATCATAGGGAGGGAGATGAAGTTCCACCTCTGGTTCGATCCCACACAACATTTTCATCACTATGCGATTTTTTGGAGTCCTAAGGAGATCATGTAAGCACCAAATCCTCAACATTTTCAACTTATTACCCCAAATTCATTATTCAGCATTGGCAATTGGTGCTGAATCAGCTGAAAACTTTATTTAAAACTTTCTTTCTTTTCCTCATACGCCCTACCTTAACTTAGGGAATTTCTGGCACTTAACAAAATAGTGTATCTGCAAGGAYTAAAGTGTGCTAATAATTCAATTTGCTTAATAGCTACTACTAAAGCGTTTTTACAGGTTATTAAAGATCAAGAACCTCTACTGCAACTCAAATTAATCCTGTCATGTTCATCATCATCATGGACTAAAGAAGATGTATAATTTGTTCCTTAAATTGATCGACTTTATACAGATTCTTGGTGGATGATGTGCCAATAAGGAGGTATCCAAGAAAGAGTGTTGCAACATTTCCTCTGAGGCCAATGTGGGTTTATGGATCCATATGGGATGCCTCTTCCTGGGCGACTGACGATGGCAAATACAAAGCTGATTATCGTTACCAACCATTTGTCGGAAAATTCAGTAATTTCAAAGCAAGCGGTTGCTCTGCCTACGCACCCGCATGGTGTCGACCGGTCTCTGCCTCGCCGTACCGGTCAGGCGGCCTCACCAGGCAGCAATATAGGGCTATGCAGTGGGTGCATAGTCATTCCTTGGTGTATGACTATTGCAGGGACAACAAAAGAGACCATTCTCTAACCCCAGAATGCTGGAATTGATAGAACCAGTAATCATATACGTTCGTTTCTATTTCAGTCATAAAATACCTTTGGATGATCTTGCTCCAGATTCCCGAAATGGAGCGTCTTGAGATGGGTCCTGCTTGATAGCAACAAAGCCAAGAGTAGCTGAGCGTCCAAGGCTCCAAAAAGAACAAAAGAAGATGAAATTTTGTGGGGTATTATTCTTTTTTTCATTAATGAGACACTATAAAAGAAACATGRGAAGCAAAAAGTGTGGATGATTAGGCTACGTACAAAGTGATGTTTGGTTGTGTGTATTCAATTGTCATTTCTTAATAAAGCAAAAACTTTACGAACTCAAACAAAATTTGAGTAGGCTGCCATTTGTATACTTGTGCTAAAGCATCTTAATAGAATGTCTTGTAYAAGTACCTTTGTATCCTTTCTTACAACAATTGGTCATTGTATGTTTGTATCTTCACTTATCTTTCCATGTTCATGTTTTTCGTTACTCATTATACGTCACTTTCATAGGTAGTTGAAGGGTTAATCAATTTTTTAATTTTCATGTTAATTTTTCCTCCAAAAAATCCTTACATCATCCACATCACCAAACCCAACTCATGCACAACTAGTGAGAAATGATTTATCAACTATGTCAATWWGACATAAGTTATTTTTTAGGGAAAAACGATCCAAAATAATTGATTTACCTTTATTTAATASATATATRAGAGTCGCGTGAAATGTATTATCGAAATTCACCGTTTAACATAATAGTAAAATAAAYGCATATAAATTGTTAAGGGACATAAACAAATATAATTATAATAGTATAGATCACCAATTTTCTTATGATAAATTAGCCCATGTCATTTCAACTATTCTTCACTTCTTGTATTTTGTCCCTTAACCTTATTTTCAAATTTTTTGTCATATGATTATTTATCTATACCCTATTACGATGGAACCGACGGAGGGAAGCAATAAAAAGTGATAGATAACAGAAGAAATGAATTTCGTTGAGTTCATGAAGGGTAGAGACAGTACTASGCAGGCATTTTGGTAACAAACAAGATAAAAGAAACACGAGAATAACTAAAAACTTGCTGGCATGGACATGTTTCCTCTGAGCAATCAACAATTTACATTGACTATCTGATCTTTCTTGAACGTGAGAGATAGAAAAGAGAGATGCTTTTTCTTTCCAATAATGCCAAGACGAGATTGATAGAAGGAGGCCAATGGCTATGAAAGAAAACGCACAAGGTGGGGGCTTCAAAACTCGAAAGCTCTGCGGGTGGGGAAGAGAATTGGAATGTTTCGCAAACACAAAGATAGGGTTAAGCCGCATAAGTCCACATCCTGATCCTCTCTTCTCAAGCATTTCTTCGTTTAGCATCTTTCTGTGGATATTGCATTTGATTTTGGAATATGGTCGGCTTTGTGTCCTGATGCCACCCAAATAAGTTGCCGGTTGTGGGTCAGATTCATCATTCATTTTCAGTCAGATTAATACAGTTTATGAATGTTTTTGGTGTCTGTGCTTCCCCGTTTATAATTATTTGATGGGCATTGGCGAGAGACGAGATTAACAGTTAATGAAGTACTCTACTCTTTCAACAACCCAAAAGAAAATTGATTCAATTTTTCTTGTTTCTGAGATGAAAGTTGGGTATCAGAGTGTACATTTTTTCAGGTCTCTGGGCCTTGTTATCTGAGATGGGATTAGCAGGTAAGTATGTGATTGTCGGGCTCAATGCTTTAGGTGCATAAAAGAGTACAAATGGGTACCAGAATATGGAAAACTTTTTATCAAGAAAAAGAATATATAAGAGCACGATGGATCGCTGCATTTCACTGATGATGAAGGGTTCAATGTCTGATAGGAGTAAATTTATGATGGTGGACCATYGGAGCTTGTCCGCTATGATGCCATGTCATGTCTTGGATATTGAGTTGTTGTATCCATTGTCTGCATGCACGGCACATCCATTATCGATGATATGATAGCTTCCATACTTCAAACTTTCTTTACAAATTAATCTCGCTTATTTTATTTGTCAATTTTTGCCTCTTTAATCAGTGTCATCAGGCTGAACCATGCCCCCGGCGACATCCGATCTCAAGTCAGTTGGTAGAGCGGAGAGCTGAAATGGGAATTCYAGATGTCATCCGTAGGTCGCCCGTTCGAATCCGGCAGAGTGGAATTTTTTGCATCCCCTTGTTTACGCTCCAAAAGTAACGTCTTTGGAGTCCCTGAGCACACTTTGGATTATCTTTTATTGCCAAAGTATATAGAGGTTTTTTTGTTTTTTTTCCCCCCCTTTCTTGGTTTGGCATGGAAGCTGTTACTTTTTGTTCCATATTATGGAGGCATTCCTCAACGACTATTAATAATCACCACCGACCGGATGATCATCATCATCTCCAAGCTCCAGCCATAATTTTTGGATGAAGTTCTTGAAAACGTCTAGCAACACTTCCTCAATTTTCTTTTAGTCTTGAACTAGATTTCACTTATTATAAGCATCCAACGATAAAATAATGTAATAAGAAGACAGAGCTCTAAGGTAAACGTAATCAAACATTGATATACACAAATGACCTAAAAGATTCCACGGAAAATATTATAAGTACTACTAATAGTACATTTTGAAACCCCTCAACAAGGCAACTCTACCATCTAAGGAGTATCCACCATTAGGGTACCTCAGAAGCTTCATAACACTGCCATACCCTATTCTGCATTCCCAAGTGCCAGAGGTGGCACCAGAGAAGATAAAATGAAAAGAGAATGAGAAGGTACTGCCTACAAAAATACATAAAGGTCAAGCAGCCTGCTGAATTCTACAGCAGAAAAGCTTGGGATATATATACAGCCAAATTTGAGGTGCATCCCCCTTAAAAGCATGCAACACCCATCAGCAATTCACTTGTAACAATGCTATACCTGCAATGAATGGAAAAAATACAATGTTAGAGCAAGTAGAACAGGAAATAGGAATACATCCCATAYATAAAAGCTTCATTGCATGCTCGGATCAATTTAATAATTCCAAACAAGATTTTCCAATTTTTTTTTTTCCCCAATAGGAATCAGGATTTATCCAAAATAGCTGCTCAAGAATGTTACCAATCTTAATGAGTGTTCAGTTGCAAAAAGTTGCAAGGCGCCCTCATTCAAGCAACCAAGAAATTGTGTATTTAGGACCTTTGAGRACTTCATATCCCGAATAGGATGGTTCTGCACGTTCAAACACTGAAATTCCATAAAAGAAGGTAACTCTTGGACAACAAGCTCACGTCTTACTTCATCCCCAGAAACAAACAAGGATTTGTTGTCCACTGAATCTATGACAGCAGATTTTGGCAGCCGAATGTCACTGACATTGGCACAAGTAGATCCTAATTTCTCATATCTGCTACCAGTTCTCTTGTAAAGAACATGAGAACCTTGAACTCCTTGTCCCAAAGGAGAAGGTGATAAAGTAGCTTGTGGTTGAGAAGCATTTATATCTCCGACAGCCATCTCAATTTTAGGACGGAATGAAGCGACAATATCACCATTGTGAGGACCATAAGCAAGAGAGATGCAGACACCTTGATTTCCTGATTCAGGAACTAGAAATGGCCTAGAATGTAAGGGAGGCAAGACGTAAGCATATTAAATTGTCGAAAGGCAAAACATGAGGCAACTTGAAATATGGATTTACATAATAATAAGTTTTGTCCTTAAACCCACATTATTTGCATATATGCAACTAATTTTGTAGTCATATGTATCTTACATGCATAAGTTATGCACATAACTGCTAGGATCAGATACAAATTGCTCCACATAACTTAAAAAGGACACCAAACATTCAGCAGAAGAGAGAGAGAGTCTAAACATGGTCAACCAATGATGTCAAAGTCCACCAGAAACAAGTATGCTTTTCTTCAGCAAAACTCAAGCAAGCTACTCAATTGAGAAGTAGTACAGTTAGAAGGACCTTGTAAGTTTCAAAATCTGACAAAAAACTGCCAAATGAAGCAAAAACGGAATAATAGTAATGCCATCACTTCAGAAGCAAACAGTTATGCTGCTCTGGTAATTGACAAGGAGGAGGAATACCAAACATTGACTGAAAGAGTATATAACTAAATACCACTAGCTATACCTACATCATTCAATAGAATCATTGTGGTTAACTGGAGATGTCCAGGAAAACTTCCCTAGATCATATCTCTGTAATGTGCAAGAGCTTCTAGCCATTCATTCAGCCAAATTCTTCAAAAACAGAGAAGATAAATGTCTAATCTTCAAAAGATTGGTGCTAAACCAGCTAAAGCCAATCCTACATGACATAACATTTCCCCAAAAAAAAAAAAAAAAAAAAAAAAATTAGACTTATCCTCTGAAGTCAATTTCAGATAAGCACAGCCTAAGTCCAGCACCAGTTTATAAGTTAATAATTGGAGACTTGCCTTTCATTGCAGCCACCAAAGTTCCAGTAGGACAAACCAACAGAGGAGGCAGTTAGAACTGATCTAGTACCAGAACCAAGAGTCAGATCAGCTGAAAGAGACTGTATACTGTGCACTGGGTTGCTTGTCAAACCAGTCATGGATTCCAAAGGTCTCAGAGTGTGACGCATGTCAAACTCCAGAACCGTGCCATTCTGAATTGTATTAAGAAACTAAATATATCACTCCAAAACAATGGAAGCTAGGACAATTAAAACATACTTAACACAAGATTAGAACCTGTAATCCAGCGTACACATAATGCAAATTATCACAATCCCATGTGCATGACCAAGCAGCAGTCTGGAAAACTAAGACATATTAGGCAATATTTATAGATGATAACAACAATGGGATGAAAGAACAGCAACGAAAGTAATAGGATAATAAGTAATTGGGGAAAAAAGCAACTTTCTTTCCACAGGGAAATGGGTACTTGCAACAATGGTAAGACAAATAAAAGTAGCAACTGCCACAAACCACCCAACCATCTTCAAAAAACCCCGAGAGAGAGAGAGAGAGAGAGAGTATGAACTATAGCTTTGTTTTAAGTGCATCAGATGTATTTGCATGCGTATCTTGCCTAGCAAGCCAATTCATTTCTCTAAACCTCCATTTAATTTGAACCTCAAATGATTTTGAAAAACTCCAATATTCAATATCCAGAAGAATCAGAGATTGCAATTGAAGTCCAGCTTCATTCCATGAATAAAAAATGTGTTCTAAGCCATGCCATCATGCAAGTGAAATTAAGGGATCAACCAAATATGTTACCATTTCTTRGGATTATTAGTATTTAGTGAAGTTGCAAGATGCAGGTGCTGAAGAATCTTGTGATTAGCATACATATTCTTTTTAGATGGGAGAGAACAAGAGCTGTTACCGGTAAATCATATGTAAGAATGGTACTGTTGCTTTCCGTGCTGAAACAGTACAGCAAAAATGTAAGGGACTTCAAGTYGAGCAAAGCCCAAAACAAAAGCTGCAAAACCTACCTATCATGACAATACATAGCAAAGAGCAAAAATGGTATGCAATATGCAGAAACATACTCCTTTTGTGCGTGCACGAGCGCGTGTGAGAGATAGAGAGAGAGAGAGAGAGAGAGAGCAAATCCACCTAATAACAGACAATTTCTTTCCCAAAGAAGCCAATAGTGCAAGTCTAGCATGGGGGGAAACATGTAGATCCTTGACAACCTTTATGCTCAGAGGAAGATGAATATTTTCTCTTTCATGCGGAGCCAGTAAGCTTATCTTTTCCAAGAATATGCATCAAAAAGTTCACTTTTTAGTGGGCGCTCAAAAGGATATTAAAAAGACTAAGGAAGTTTATGGGGCCAAAAACAATCTCAAAAACTTTACTTTGGTAAGTATATGTGATCCTCCCATACCAGAGAGTCTTCGGGCAATTACCATAGTTTGACCATGAGCATCCACATCAAAGAATCTAGCATCATCGATCTGCCAATTGTGCTGCAAGACTAACAATCATATTTACAAAATGCTCATGACAAATGAAAATCCAATACAACGAATGAAAAGCTATTAAAGATACAGCCACAAAATTTCACTGTGTTACAAAGTCTTCAATTCAGTATTAGACAGTGAACACTGAAAATCTCTTCTTAATGAGACAAAACACTTGAAATGAATCATTTGCTATGTTTTTATTGGTTATTTTTATAGGGTGAACTGGGAATCATAGTTTCCAACAACCGTTCACTTGTGCTTTTTATTAACATTAAGCCATTCCTACTGGCTTAAATCGGACCCAGCTTATTACTAGTGAATCCTCCTATATCCTCTTCCCTTGATACCAATAGCAGTACTAGTATGCTCTTTATCATATGAAGCAATTAAAAACCAAATTTTATATACCATTGCAGCAGGGGCTGCAAGTTTCTGGTAATTAGCAACAAAACATCCTCTGCTTAGTATTTGTTTCTGACGATTAAATGCTTTCATGGCTTAATATCCTAATCTTAATCCCAAAGGCGGGGGAGGGGGTTGGAGAGAAGAAGAAACTATAATAACCAGAAATCCCTTAGACCAGTTCACCTAGGCAATTTTCATTGTATCATTGTATATATTACATATAAATGGTTGAAAGGGCAGAAACTACATAACCTTCAAAACTAGCTCCTTTCAAGTATGACCAAGTTCAGATCTACCAGTCCTAAAGCTAGAAGATTCATACCACCATATAAAAATAAAAAATTAAAAGTGACCTACATCATCCACCCCAAAATAATAATAGTAATAGTAATAACAATAATAATGGTTACCCAAAAACATGAAGTTGAATGCTTAGAGGCTAAGAGTTAGAAGAAAATTTCAAACCAGCAACGAAAATCTCTTCAAGCATCCCCACCGGCCAACCTCTGCCTCAAAACTAGGCCCTATAAATGAGCTGGAGTATCAGAATATTCAGCGCAGACCAGGGAATAAGCAGCATATAGAAAAGTGGTAAACATATACATAAATACATAATTATATTCCATCAGTCACAAAGTAATTAATCATCACTCTTTTAACTGTTTACCAGCAATAGAATGTCCCTGACTATCCTTAGATGCTGAAACTAATCCTGAGGGCCTCCTCTGCACATCTCCAAGTAAACCCTCCAAATAATGTGTCCTCTAAGGATCCATAAACAAGCTAGATCAATTAGAGCCAAGATTAATAGCTGCAAAATAAACTATGCCACTGAAAACTGCAATGCAAATGCCTTTTTAAGTAGAGGTGTATCATCAAGAGCCTAAGGGTATATTTGGATTAGTTACAGCATGGAACTAAAAACTTTTCTTCGGTGGAGCTAAGGAAAGCAAGAAATGTTCATGTTAAGAAATTTTAAATTTTTTATCATATTTAATAAATGCTTTCTTTCAAATATCATTTTGCGTAAAATTTTATAATTTGGAAAAAAAATTTAAAATATATTGTAATAAAAAATTTCTTTCTCAAGAAGCATAAACAAACAAATGACTTCTTCCACRAAAAAGTGTTTCTGGATTCAATGAATCCTTCAACCACATGGAGCCTAATTATGAAAGATCTTAATGCATTATGTAAAAAAAAGTCCAAAAGAAGCAATTTAGTATGGGAAGCCCAAGGAAAAAAAAAAAAGACACAAAGTAATGAGCTTTAAACCAAATGAGTCTTATTAAAAGCAAAAGGACTTTCAATTCTGTTACATTAAACATGCTAGAAGGATACAAATAATATCTGAAAAGCATAAGGAACAGAGTAATCACACACGAAAATAAGAAAAGGGACTGTAGAAAATGAATAAAGAAAAAAGAATTTCCCCTCCATGTCATATATCACTGTCAGACCAAATTCAACCGCAATTTTGCATATGTCAAAAGTTTATCTGATGCAAGAAAATGCCCATGAGAAATCTTTAGAAGATAACATCCAGGAAATAAGTTAGAATTTGAAATTATGGCAGCTATGGATGCCCCTGTTTACCCCTTCTCAATGCAAACCTTAAAGGAGGGAGAGMGAGAGAGAAGGTAAGAAGACGAGAAAATATAGCAGGTGGATAATGGTATATGGACATTTGACATGCCTCTTTAAGGTGATGCACTTGCATAGATAGATCAGCTTCTCTCTTCTGCCACTCATCTGCTTTCTTATGCCAGTCAGTATCCTGCAGAGAGATTCTAATTAAAGGATACAAAATAGAACATCTAAAGTAACTAGAGGAATTGGAACTGACTTTATAACTGAATAAACTTATCCAGATGCCTACTAAAATAAACACCGTAGAACAATTACATCAATTAGCTCATCTAGGAAAAGTTGACAATGAAGCCACCAGGTATCGGACATATTGTCTTTCACTTGCAAGATTTGGATATACTACGGTTTACCAATTACTGAAGAAAAATAGAAAGGTAACTGATAGAAAATGAACATCTCACGACCATCAATTGTGAGCCCTTAACAGTGACTATATAGAAAAAGATACACATTTCCGAAAAGCAAAACCTAAACATTGAAATATATGGCCATGCAGATAAAGAGTGGAAAAATAGTACCCTCGGACATCCGAAAACAAAGGTGTGATGTGAAATTAAAACAAAAGATAAATCTTCAACGGCACAAAACAATGACTCTACTAGATGAATTCAACCAACTTGCACATAAAAAGAATGAAAAATATTAATCAACTTTCCTGATGGAGAATACTAAAGATGTCTAGTGATTAAATGTCCATATATCTGGATGTTAACTTCAATTAAACACTCCATGAGGCAACAGTGCAGAACTACAATGAGTGCAAAGATTTGTAGGGCCATGACTGTTTTCTTAGTCAGCTTATGAACATGGAAAACTTCATTTTAAGTGGATCCCATGTTACACGAGCAGTTTTGGGAGCATTAGTCAACTTCGTTCACAAGCCAGAGAAAGTAATTTTGTGTATTATCTGCTGCACAAAAAGCTCAATTTTTCTCATGCTTTTTCTTACCTTCTTTACTAGGGAAGCACATTTTGTTTCCAGTTTCCGAACTTTCTGAAAAATAAAAGCCACAATCAGCCAAAACTATCTAAAAGATTTCAAGCCAAACTATAGCTCTTAATAAAACTATACAAGACCTGCTGTAGTTCTTCATCAATGACGACAACACGAGATGCATAAAGCACTCTAATACTCTCCAATGTACACTCCTCGTTGCATTGCGGACACTAAAAGTGAAAGTTGAATGCCCACATTAGCAAGAGCAGGAATAAATTGAGTGCTTCATAATATGCTAGAACAAAAATGTAAAGATAAAAATACCTTCCGCTGACAACGACTTTGCTCCAACCATCTTTTGATACAAGACATACCGTACATGTGACCGCAAGGAAGACAACTGAAAAACCAAAACAAGCAAAAACAATCCCAGATGTTAATGTCCTACATTGGAATGCCACTGAAGAACATAACGGAATAAATTCTAAGAAAAGATCAGTTGTGAATCCTGTTCTGTTTGTTTAATAAAATAAYAAGGTAGAAACTGGGGTAATGGCTTGAATCCCTTCAGCATACTGTAAA
This sequence comes from Rhazya stricta, assembly GCA_001752375.1. Taxonomy (NCBI): domain Eukaryota; kingdom Viridiplantae; phylum Streptophyta; class Magnoliopsida; order Gentianales; family Apocynaceae; genus Rhazya; species Rhazya stricta. The sequence continues at coordinate 530,901 of MEJB01000007.1, read as the reverse complement.
AAAGGGATGCTAATCAAAAGAAACTCCTCGCAAATTGTAAAGTCGCATATGTTCAGTGACATTGAAATATTTATATCCGTACATCTCAGAGCAAGATAGGAAAACGTTATCTAGTATGCAGCTTTTGCTGTTTCTAATAACAACTTTACTAACTTTATACATGATTGCGAATTATGCAAGAAGAATTACACAAACAGGGAGTATAGTTGCACAGACCAGACTTGATGATCACCCCCGCTAGTCCAAGCTTCCATACAAATTGGGCAAAATAACCCATCAATCTCGTTCCTATGCAATTCTTCTCCAGCAGTCATTCCTTCTTTGTCACTTGTTTCGCCCTCTTGAGTCCTTTTCTGACTAGGCTTGCTAAATTCTTCAGTCGCCCTGAGACGACGTCGTAGCACCAGTGTCCTCCACAACCCTCGCTAACGATACATCCGACTGCAACACCTCGACAGAAGAATCTTCATTCTCCKCCTCTTCTTGCACAAAATCATCTCATATCATGTGATTCTTAATATATTATAGATTACATTCTAACGTAATAAATATTAAATATTAATTAATCCCTATTAGTAAAAAAAAGGAAAATACTATTTCAAAATAAATGTTTTTATGCTAAAATATAGATGTCAAATGTATGTTTTTATATTTAACAAGTTAATAAAATTCAAATATATGAATATTTAGAGACAAAATATATACTTTACTTCAAAAGCTATCAAGGTAATGAATTGATACTATATTAAGTATTTGTTAACTGACACTTAAATCTAGCTTTGATACTAACTTTACCTCAAAAGCTAACCATCAAGGTATCGAACTGATATTATTGAAGTGTTTGCTGCCTCCTTTCGAGTTTCAATTATGGTTATGCTCTTTATATCGTGAAGGTGCTAGGATGTTTGTTCAGCTTCATGTTTGGGTTAATTCATAAAATGTTAGAAATATTGAATATATATGAAATATTTTGAACTTGATAAGTTAATTCATATAATTTTAGACAATGAAATGCTTCGAACCTTGATAAGTTCAATCATTTATTAATATAATTAACATGATACGAATATCCATCTAAATACACAAATGAAGGTTATTATGCAAATATTAAAATAGTATAGAGGATGAAGTCTTCAAAAGAATGATTCTCAATATGTTGTGATATTTYAGTTCAGTCATTTTATACAATGTATTTGTTGGTAGGCTAAAATACTATCTAGTCGAATCGGCTATCATGTTCGTGGCAAACTAAATTTTTTATTATATCGATGCACGAGTTCTAATTAACCAGTCTATCAATTGACTGTTTAGATTCGTAGCAAATTATTTTTATATGAAGGGTCATTGAGTCCGCTTAAATGAACTCTCGGTAAAGTATAYAAATCAACCAACTAAGATATGATTAAATTTCGAATATCGACCGAGGCTGTACAAATTAATTGTAAACCAAAATATGCAAGAAAATTGAGCAAAACAGATTAACCTAAATACAAGATGATGTGTGACTGATAGAAACGGCTAAGACAGTCATAAATAGTTAAACGAAGACAAGTAAACTAATGAGACTCAACAGAATGATAAAAGACAGCTTTTAAGAAAAATTCTATAATTACCTAAATACAACTGTAAAGCAAACTTAGGTTATAACTAAGCAAATCGACAAACTTAAAGCATATAAGTAAATGTAACTCAAGCACTAATCCAGCTAGAGTTAAGAAAAATTACAACTAGATAAAATAAGTAAGAAAACTATTAATGAAAGTAATTTAATGAATTAACTAATAAAAGCAATAAGAAATCAGATTTAAAAGCTAAAATAACTTAAAAAATAATAAAATAATGACTATGAACATCATTAAACTATGCAAGAAGACGTAACATCACATAACTACCAGTCARAAGTTAAAAAATGATCAAAAAATTACTCGTAAAACTAGTTAAATATTGCTAAAAATATAACTTAAAAGATATAAAAATGAAGATAATATGTTTGATTTATAAATTGATAGATATGTCATTGTCTTATTTCATATTCTCTTATTTATATTTTGTTGAGATGTTCTTGCTGATTTGGGATGGAAGGAAGCTAAGACCACAATTTTCCATGTTCTACGTGTCCTTCTCGCCACGTCCTCCTTCTTCGACTAGCAGGTAGCACGTATCTTGAACTCTCGGTCAGATGATTTTATTTTGTCAGTCGATAGTCGATTCCCCTGTTATTTTTATTTTTTCTGTTGCTTCGACTATCTCTCCTTGTTTGACGACTGATCCATATTTTTATTTGCCTCATGCAATTTTAACTGTTTTACTCTTAATCATACAATTTCTTAAAGTCATTTCGCTTAATTAATTGTTGCTCTTTTCTCATCTGTTAGCATCGGCTGTTGCTAGRTATCAATAGGATTTGGCATTGTAACTTATTATCTCTTTACATAAAGGAAATTTATTATTGAAAATATTAAAATAGGATAAAGAAATAAGCTATTTAAAAAATAATTAATTATATTCTGGTGATATTTTAATTTAATTTGATAATAGATAATGTATATAAATTACAGATGATAGATTATAGATCGGACAGAATTCTAATATGAGTAGGAGATAAAAAAGATTACCTGGCTTCTTTTTGCAATCCTTATAACCTTGCCCAAACAAACAAAGCATATCGTGAACCGAGCTCAGAAGGACGAAGTAACAAATATTTCACTAACTTTTGCTCTTAAAGGGGAAAAAAAAAAAAAAAAAAACAGATCAGTTGAATGATGAATTAAATAGTCTACACAAAGCAATTTGTTCAACCCTTGATCGATCTCCCGTCTCGGCCTAGCAGTAGAGCAGTTCGGTAGGAGGAAGAAGAAGACGGGAAGAGTCCTTGAACGGATGGCTCGGAGCATCACGTATATCACAGCCTCTCAGCTCCTCTCCCTTCAACGTCGTCCAAACATTGCTATTGTGGATGTAAGGTAACTTTATATGCCTTAGCAATTTGTAAAGGTTCTTCTAAATTTGTTTCCTTACTCTAATCAGAGGGATTTGATTGATTGGGTGAAGGGACGATGAAAGGAGTTACGATGGGCATATAAGTGGTTCACTGCACATTGCCAGCGACACTTTTCTTGATAAAATAACCAGTCTTGTTGAATCTGCCAAAGGCAAAGACACCCTTGTTTTTCACTGTGCTCTGAGCCAGGTCCATTTTTCTAATAGTTCATCTTTTTAGCTTCCCTTTTCTTTTTTCAAGGCTAGCAATTTCGTCGTTGATTACTGAATAAGGTTTTACTAGGATTTTGAAAATTTAGTCACTTTAAGCTTTCTCTTGGTTAATTATTCTGCCGCCAACTGCCTATTATTTATTTTCTTGTTCTGTATGCTTGTTTTCATTGGAGAAGTATTCTCAGCACTTGCCTATCGGGTGTGTTAAGCTTAATGAATAAATTGGGTAGATCTGTTGTTTGGACTTTGCAGAGGATATGGAACTCCGGTGAAGCTAGGTTTTGATAGGAGCATTCTTTTTTTTTTTTTTCGTTGGCAAGTACTTTCCCCATCGATGCACTCCACTATGTTCTTAAATGAATTAAACCCACATGCTAGTCTGAATTATGCATTGCCTTAAGGAAATAGAAAGAAAGTCACTTGGTTCACCTTGCCTTATTCAGTTCAGGAGGATTGGAATCTCAGTACTAAATGCAAGTAATTGGAAGTGTGCATTCTTTTAGTAGTTAGATTGCTGAATGCTTATGTTATTTACTTTCCAGAATTGCAATCGTATTTGCTAACTCAAACTGTAGTTTTGAATATCAAATAAATGGAGAGGCCATCTGGGGAGCCATCAGGGTSTAAGAACTAACCTCATATTTTCTTAATTAGCATATGTGTTGCTACTTGATTTCCGCATTGATTTCACTTTGCAATTGTTGTGTTGGGACATGTTGTTCGTACAATAGAGGAGTTATGATGACTTATATGATATGGCACCATTATCATACAAAATGCATAAACTTTGCACCTTCTTCTGATAACTGAGTGAGCGAAGGTAATCAGACAAGATAAAACAAACTACTGGCAGCATCTGAAGGGAAGCAGTGCTCTAAGAATTTCCCAAAGGGATAAGTTTACTCTTTTAAAATCAGAGAATAATTTTCTGTTAGACTCTATATGCACAATTTCTGGAATTATGGTCCTTCAATGCTAATGGAACTGTTTGTTAACTGATTCATAACTTTTGACTATTTCTTCTTTTTGTGGATTCACACGCTTCTTTGAAAATTGTGTAATTATATTAACTTATCAAAGGCCTCTTCATTTGGGAGAACGCATTACCCCTATCAGGCATGTTTGTTAAATGCTAAATATAGTATCTTGTATTTGCTATTTATTAGTTTTTACTTTCTCAAGACTTTAGAAGCTTTTCATTTCAGCTTCCATTTAGGGTCTGTTCTTTTAATGGTAGTTGCTCATGGACCTTAAGGACATGTGACAGTGGGAAAGAAGGGAAGGGAGGAGGCATTTGATTTACTCAGCTTGGGTTGAAACTATATGACTTTCTTCATTTTATTCCTCAAGATTTATCTTGTTACTTTATGTAAATATAAATATTGGTTCACCTTTTAAACATGGGTGTGTTCTTTCAATGTTGGATACATTTTGGTCTTCATTTTTCACGTGCTATTAAACTCTTGCAAAGTTAAATACGAATTCCTACTTATGTAGAACGGGTACCATATTCCTGATTTATAAATTTAAGATAAATGGTTGACTGTGTGACTGCTGAATTTTATTTTCTTGCAGTAGTCATTCTTCTGAGTTATAACTTTGAAGTACACGGGTTTTTGATCGCTTTGGCTCTCTTTTTAAGCGTTGAGGGCCGTTTGGCCTTCTTTTTCGCCTTTTTGCTGTTTGTGGTCATAACGCTCTATGGGATAGTGTCATCCCAGGTGGAAAGCACGATTTCACGATGCGTTTTTCATTTTTTCGTATTTCAAGTTTGAAATAAAAATATAAAGAGATGAAATATAGATAGTGCTCCCTTGTGAAGCATTATCATCATCTCCTACACCAAATTTCTGTTTCTAGGGTTTCTTGGTAACTTGCTCGATTGTAATCGTCTGCCTCCTTTTCCTTGCTTTGGTTGAAGATCTGATTCATCGAAGTCGATCATTTCTCAAGTTGAGTTTGCCTATGCTTATGATAATTGAAAATTCGACTGCCCATTGGTATGTCAAATTTTTTGCGCCTTGGCTTATGTTTGCTTTGCTTGTGATCATTCTTTCCATCTCGCCTTTCTTGTTTCCTTGGAGGGATTGTGAGATTGCAGCAGTTTCTGCACTTCTCTCGGGGAAACTGGAAATTGGAAGAGGCCTTGCCGCCTCCTCTTTGCTTTTGAATTTTTTTTTTTTTTTTGGTGTTTGTCCCCTTTCTCTTTTTGGTGAGCCTTTGAGGTTTGGAGGGAGTCTTTTATTATGAAAATTGATGAAGAGATCAGCAGAAAAGATGGCCCTTTGAGTGAAGGAGTGAAGAAGTTGATGCTTTGGAGGGGCAAGGGTGATTTTGGTGGAGAAGACTATGAAAATGCTTCACAAAGGAGCGTTATCTTCTATTTATTTTGTTATCAAATTGGAAATATGAAAAGGTTCACTAGATCGCGTTTTCCATTTAGGAAGACGCTCCCAAAGAGAGTTATGGCTAAAAGCAGCAAAAGGATTAAAAAAGGAGGCTGGCCTCCTTTATTACAGTTGAAGTATACAACATCTCTTATACTAAACCTTCTAGCATTTCATGTTTGCCGGAAAAACTCAATGGTAACTGTTAAAAGCAATCTCTCACACGCTTCTGTTATGTTAGTGTATTTATAATGGCACTTCACAATTATCCATACGTTCTTTTTTCCCAACCTGAATTCATTTTGGCTTGAGCTTGGAAGAACTAATATCCCAATCTGGAGCAAATAGTTAAATTGAGAATGATTCTTTTGTAGGTTCGCGGACCCAAGTGTGCAAGAAGGTTTGCAGATTATCTGGCTGAAAGAAGAGAAGATATGGGAATAAAGAACATAATGGTTTTGGAGCGCGGCTATAATGGTTGGGAAGCCTCTGGAAGACCTGTTTGCCGTTGCAATGATGTCCCTTGCAAGGGGAACAATTAATTGATATTAATTATGAACTGAGTTTGATTAAAGCAGAGTCAATTGCATTTCAAAGCCATTGTTACAGCTTGACTGCTGGATTCATGTCTGGAGTCTGGACAGGATACAATATTCATAAAGCAAAGTATTCTGGTTATAGAAATGATGGTTATTGCTAATTTTGGGGGCCGTGGAAGGGAAAAACCTTYAGTAAATGGAACATGTCATTGTATATCTCTTTATAAATAAKTACTTGTTATTGCTCTGTTGAAAGTTTCCTGAGGTCGTTTATCATCACAACTTTCTGCACCTTATTAGAGTTGGAAGTTGGTAAAAGCACATCAATTTTTCTTTTGTTTAAACTGTTGCAATAGATGCATGTRTAAGGCATTTATACCTGAAGCCTTTTCAATCTTGAATGCCTCTCTTCCTAATTGGATCCTTTTGCGTGCGAATTGATTAGAATCTATGTTTGATTTGCAAAAGGGCTTGGGTTTGGATTTATAGAGTTAAAATTACGTGCTTTTAAATTTASAATAATATATAGATAAATAAGTTATTTATCTCTTTTTAAAATATTTAATAAATCTTTCGTGTTTTATTTCATTATAAAAACACAAACATGWCATATTATTCGTTAAAAGAGGTATAAATAAAAGCTAGAAAAAGGTAAATGTGGCAAAATAAAAGATTAGATGAAACATGAAGCTCTCATAGACCAAAAATAAAAATATAAAAAAATATTGTTGTTGGTTTCAATTTCTTTGTAGGAAGGCAAGCTTAACTCAATTAAAAAAAGAAAAGAAAAGAAAATGACGAATTGGGGAGATGGAAAAAAGAGTTAAAACCGCGGGTTTAGCATAGAGAACGCGCGAGGAGGAGAAAGGAAAACACGAATTCGTGCAAGCAACATCACGCTGACGAGCGGATTTTCGGTTGACTCAGACTTCTAACGTAAGTCCTACTTTGAGATTCACAGCTCACGGGGAAAGACAAAGAAACCTTCTGCAAACCATATAGACCAGCGATTCGCAGCGGAAACCATGGTAAAATTCTCAAAAGACATGATCTTGTTGTATTCAAGTTGCATAATTTGTGACGCTTCATCTAGGTATAGGTAAAACATGTTATGATGATCGCTTGATTCGTAAAATATGGATACAGGTGTGTTTGGCKTGTTTGTTGCCGCTATTCCTCGTTCCAATCGTCAACTTGTTGCCTCTGCTCTTCGATTTCATGATGGTAATTGCTTTACTTCTTGCAGTGATCAATTTTCACATATCTTGAGGGATTTGTTAAATATTTTCATTTCTAATTTTTCAGGCAAGAATCTATAGATTATTCRGATGGGAATATCGGAAGCCGGAAAGAGCGCCTCCTGCTTGTCCTTATAAGCCTTCCGTAACCAAGCCTAWCAACAATTCGGTAAGTGATATCCGCAGGATAAAGATGCACATGATTTTCTCTTTCATTAATTCTATTGAATCTCTCTATTTTGAACTCATTCAATATCTACGRATAAATCACTTTGCTGTTGGAAGGCAGCTTCTATTTGACTAGGATAGATTTAAGCTTCCACCGGGTATAGGAACATTACCTGCTCTCAATTGGAGATAATGACCTAAGGAATTTCCAACGTCTTCAGGGTTTATTCTGATTTCTTTGTTTTGAATTTTCCTTTCCAGCGGTTTCTGTTTTGTTATTTCATATCTTACRTTGTGTTCTTGTGAATTTTACTATTGACTGCCAGCCTGTTAGTCCAAATTGAACTTGATAGTAATTTCTCTTTTACTTTCCTTAAATTGGATTAGAAGCTCCAARCCAAATTTTAGTATTTAATACCATAATTTTTTCCACTCTGGTAGTGAATTAAGGGCGTGATGMCTCATCTATTTGAGACTAATATGCACTAGATTTCATTAGGGAAGGGAAGCRGGAGGTTAAGAATGCAGAACACCTGATACTTGAGTGGCAATGGAAATCATAGGATGGATTTTGAAGGAAATTTCTGTCAAAACTGTAAAAGAACCACGGATAAAGAATTTTTTGGGGCTTTCTGCATTTTCCCCGTGAAAGAGCATAAGTCTATTTCTGAGAGGTTTTATCCTCTTGTGGGAAGTYTTTTTATTTATTTAGTTTTGAAGTGTGTGTGTGTTTGTGGGGAAAGGGAACAATTGGTTACTTAATCTTGAGACATAAACGATCCTACAAGATCCATGTAGTAGATTAGTGGTTAYGAGGTTTACAATTGACCAGTTCTAACAGCACGAGCTAGATTAGTTCAGCCAACACATGGACTTGGAAATACATGCAAGGCAAAGTAAACTGAAGAAAGCAAGCAAATTATCTGCCACTAGACTAACTGCATTATCTGTAAACAGGTACTTTTTTCTCTATAGTGAAACTCCATTCATCTGCCACTAAACCAGCCTCATGGGTTAGAGAGACAACTTTTTATCTATTATGCAACTCCACAAAGTGTGAGTTCAGTGGCATTTATTTCTTCAATGAATGATTGAAAGGACTAAGTTACTTAACAGTTCCGTTGTGGAGGTTAGTCTTCCACCCACCTACACAGACATGTGCTAATYAAACTTGTTTCCCTTCTCCTCCGACTCCACCCACCTGCCTGCCCTAAAAAGAAAAGAAAAGGAAAAAGAGGGGGTAAAGGGAAGACAAATGGTGCTTCATGATGTCCTGCTTTTACAATCTGGATGAGCTGCGGTTTTTATGACTCRAACTTTTCAGTTTTTAAGTTAGTATTATTAATGAATTAGCTGAAAGTAAGCACAAGAATATATGGAAAAGCTGCCCACTTCAAKTTTAAAATTTCTTGTTGAGTTATCGTCTCYGGCTAATCGTCTTCAAGTAAGCTGCCCTAGCGTGAGGGTGAGAATTTATGTGAGATCACAAATTTTGAAGGTCATAAAGTTAGTATTATGTTGCGATCAAAATCTTAAGAATACCGAACACCTAATCATCACCCTTAAAGTTAACTCATGAATGATTGGCTATAAGTAGAGAGTCTCCTGAGGACTAGATTGAGAGTGGTTCTTTAATCAATGTGKTATAAGCTTTGGTATTGAATTCCTACACAGTGAGAAAATGAGTTGGTGGCTTGATAATTGAGTTTATCGTGGGAAATGCTGTAAAAAATCAGTTGTCATCCACAGTAGTTTGATCACAAAGGTGCTGATGTTGTTTTGAGCTGAAGTAGATACCTCTGTTTAATAATGGATTTCTCTCTCTATGCTACAAACTTAACTTTTAGACATGTTTGTTGGCACATTGAGGACATACCTTCTCGGAAGAATGTGCTCCGTTTGTTGCATGATTGTGGCATTTTGGCAAAATGAAATTAGGAGTAATAGTGCATCCATCTATTCGAGTATTCCCCTCCCTTTTTTCCTATTGAGGTTACGGGTTTATGAGATTCGTAGAAAGAACTACCCTAATTTTGTGAGGATGCCATCGTATGCTAGAGACTTATCCTTTTATATTTTAAGGATAATAGTTGCATAGTTTTTTATTTATCAATTTTGTTTCTACCTTTGCCTTCTTCTAGTAGTAATATATAGAGTTTTTATTTTTTCAACAGGTTGCCGCAGAATCAGAATCTGTTGCTTCAGATCATAGCCAAAAATCAATACCAGTGGATGACAGCAAAAGAGATTGAAGTTGGGATGTGTGGTTGTTGTAATTGTTGACATTAACTGATAGTTAAGTTTTTTGTGATAAAAAAGGGGGATTTCTGTCGACCGAAGAGAACATGAATGGTATCAAATTTCTTTTGTTAACTAATGTCACKGAAATTTGATGAATTTGTGGTATGCTACTCGAAGTTGCTTGAATAATGTGACTTAAGCTAGTTGTGTGCAGATAATGCTTTGTTATTCCTTATATACATATTCTTGTGGCCCTAAACTGTCTTGGTAAGTCTTGGTATATGTCGGTGGCTTTCTAATTCCATATTGTCGTTGGTTGATARTGTTTATCGAAAGGTACTTATTCAACGAGTTACGTTTTGTTGTCTAGTTGGAAATTTTATTGAAAATTACTAGTATTTGCTGGAAACCATTTATCAAAGTTTAAGTGTAGCAACGAGTAACAGAGCACTCAAGAGCCTGCCATCCTAGGGAGAGAGACGGACCTCTTGGCCTCGTTTCTTCGTTCACCCTGATTTTTATGATATTATTTGGTTAAGCAGATCGGTTGTTTGTGTTTCCAGCCTTGCACGACGGCCAGGCTATGGGGTCCCCTATGGTTCCCTCCAGTTTGAGTATTTGGTTAGTTTCTGTGACAGGACTACACGAGGCTAGGAGGTGGTTTCTGAATTCTGAACCATGTTTTCCTCTACTGGATTTCAGTGTAGCTGGTTCAGTGCTTCATTGGGAACTCCTACYTGTAGGCTGAGGACCTTGAAGAATTTCCGTGTTGGTTCCGCTGTTGACTTGGAATATGAAATGAGAAAGGATCCTTGGTAACCTTTGGTTCTCGTTGCCAAATTAAGATTTGAAAAGATAGAAGTATCTGGAATGTAGTATCTTTTGTGCGGAATATTGTCCACCCGTGGTTTCTGGCTTCTGAGGTTCCCCTCATTCATGTCTCTTTTTGAACGTATACACCAAAATCACTTCTCACCATAATTATAATCATCTCGGTTCCCGATTACCATGTCCTTCTCAATTTTCGGCATCCCAACTTGATTTATGTCGATTCACACGAGATATAAAGATATTAAAGAAATCTGSCTTCGAGWTGGTTGGGCTTCCAGTTAGCCTAATCTACTAAAATCCCATTTCATCGAACGAGTGTACATTTATTATTCGTCCATGCTAGTAGTACTYYATGAATTAACGTTGACGTGAAATAAAAGGCCAAACGTGCACAAGGTTGGCTTGGGTCTCTCGAGAAAGCGCTAGACCCAAGCTCACTGACATCTCTCGACCCCAACCGCATCGTAGGCTTGGTACGATTTGGATATTTAATTGTATTTGTTTTGTCACATTAGATTTTTCTTTTATACATTAACAATGTGTCACATTTTACATATAGATTTTCTTTTTCATTTTTCACTTATTCAATATTTAAAACACCATCATTTGAGTTATAAATTTAATTTTCTTTTCTCAGCATATTATATTCTTTTCATGTAATTAATCACAACAAATAATTTGATGTTTTGAYTCACTTACTTGATTTGATTAAGAYATAAGAGGGCAGGGGAARTCAATGTCGAGGAATTCTCCTTCCCATTCACATCAAAATTCAATCCCTCCAAAAGCAAATGGAATTGGAGATTTTTTCAATAAAAAGTATCCTATTTATTTATATTCGTTCAAATAAAAAAAATGTTAAAGCTAAATAATTTACTTCCTTTAAGGAAAAGTTAATAACATACATATCCATTCCTCACTTCTTTCCCATTTGGGACTAAACCAAGCTCGAGTCTCCCAGAATGTCCCAAACTAGGTCCGAGCGTCCCAATACGTAGGAGGCGGGGCACCTGGAAGCTGAATGGACCACTGTTTGCAAACCGACAAGGTAAAAGACCACGTGTTTAGTTTAACTATTAATTGAAAGACTACCCGCTTTAATAATTAAACAGAGAAAAGGGCGGGCCACTTCTTCTCTTTTAGATCCGAGATTCCCGCTAAGGCAAAGTAGTACTCGGTCATGTGGTCCTCATCGTTTTCATTTCGCAATCAATGTGTTCGTAGATGTCAAGGTTGCTCCACGTGGTAAATGCGGGTTCGCTTTTTAATTTGGTCCATTATATTTCCATAGTCATGGCGTGCTTCTATAGTAGTAGCTAAACTTTGAAACAGACAAAGCAATAACTCTCATATAATTCCATTTGCTAATAAAAATGAGATTAACGGCTCAAACAATTAACAAATGGAGTTTAAAATTTTTATATAATCTTAAAAAGGAATACGGTAGAAACAGTTCGAGTTTAACTTCTCGCTCACAAACTCAGTTAAACATATATATATAACTGAGGCCTTCTCTATCTCTTCTCTCCCTTCTGCCTCCTTCCCACATCGCGTTACCGTCTTTACGTTCCGTCGTCGTACCTAAAACGCCTCTTCTCTCTCCTTTTTACCTCTTTTCTTTTTATATAATTAAACCTGATTTACGAATGAAACACTCTAAAACTGTTCCCGTTTATAATTAGTAAAAAATTTTTTTAATCTCCAAGTATTTAGAATCAACAAATTAACACACACAAAACAACTCAAATATAATCACTTTAATTTATTTCTTTTCTATTTCTCTCGCTTACACTAAACAGATAGAGAACATATAAATATTTATTTCACCAAGATATTTATATATGAAACATTAGTGCTTATATTCTTTGTTTAGAACGAACTCCTAGGATACTTCTGTAATTAGTTTTAGTAAAATTACTACTATTAAAACTTACCAATTTTATAAGTGTTGTAACATAATTTTTTTTGATGTAACAGTTATCCGTACTTTAATATTAATAGCAATAAATTTTATTAATAATCACCACTACAATCCGGTTTCTGTTTCTTGTTTATTTTTTAACCCCCCCGGATTTGTTTTCTCCTCCCACATCCATGACATATCTAATACTATTGGAAAAATCCGGTCTCAATCACATTTCATAATATAAATATAATATGCATAACTGCTCGACATCTGCTTACCTTTAGCTTACTCATTCTGCCATCCATTCACACTCTCTCCGGAAGATAGACTGACTGAGTTAATCATAGAAAC
>MEJB01000007.1:475335-517099 GCA_001752375.1 Rhazya stricta | reverse complement strand
ACCTTATAAATGCACATAGAATAAATTTACAAATCGTGTATATTAATTAAGTAGTACTACACAATACTTCCTCTATTATTTTATAAGTATCATAAACATTCAATTGTTTTCTTAATTCTTAAATAAGTGCTCTTTACACATATCAATCAAAAAAATAAGAAAGTTACAATTTTACCCTTCCTCTCGTAACTTGTTTTTTTTCTAATTTAATGATATTAATTACTATTCTCCATCTTTTTCACAAATTGAAATGACTCTTCATTTTAGGGAAAAAATTAATAAAATAATAATGAATATTGTAATCACTTTTAAATTAGTATAATTTTCAATTAAGACAAGAGTACTATTATATGGTATGCACTTATCCTTGAATCCCTCTCAAGGATTGAATCTTAACTTAATATTTAGCATTCAATGAATATCTTAAGATGTCCAAATCTTCCRGTTACTAATATTAAAAGGAGAATAGGACCAATGGACCACTAATAATAAAGTAAACCCCTAGAAAAGGGCGTGGCCTAAATGGCTAAATCGGAGATAATTAAGGTCAAGTTGCATATGTTAAAATGAGTAGATAAGTACTACACAAATTAAAATGGGTTGATGGGCCAACCAAAAAAACAAAAAAAAAAAAAAAAAAGAAAGAAAGAAAGAAAGATGATGCGCACTGCCATTATGTTAATGCTCAATTCATAGATACATGATGAATATTCCTACACCTCTGCGCTCTCTAATTTTATCCACAACGATGATACCATTCATATATTTTTTTTTCAAATTTAAATATTAATAAATAATAACAAATTATTGATTCTTTTTTTTATAATTATAGTGGAATGAGATTCAGCTACCTTATCTCATCCTTTTGGATAATCAACTATGTTCTTCCAATGCCGGCATATCCGTTAATTTATTATTATTATTATTATAATTATATGTTAAAGCAAGTCACTCTACTTTTTTATTTTAAATTCAGTAATTACAATAATAATCACACTGAATGGCAAGTGTGGTTATTGGCTTAAATCGTTCTTCTTTTTCCTTTTCTTTTTCTTTTTCTTTTGTTCAAAAGGTTATAATTGGAAGTGTCTTCTCAGGGGGGAAACGGGGGCGAGGCTTCCTAAAGATAAGCACGCGAGATGGGCCGTCCAGAAAATAAGACACGTGACGGCGGCTAAAAGAGGAAAGAGAAAAGTTGGGTGCAGAGAAGTCACGCGTAGCCAATTTCTCGTGATATTTTTCACGTTGTCCTTCCAGGCTCTCGTTAATGGCAAATCACCAGTTTCATCTATTTTGGACRAACGCTCTGCATGATTTACTTGCTAGAAAATTAAACAAAAAGGAGAAAAAAGAAGGTATTTCTTTCATTTAAAATAATATAAATCAATAAGATAATAAATTAGTTTTAAATTATTATTAAAATAATATATTTATTTTTATTTGAAAAAATGATTAGTTGCATGAGAAAGAAAAGATAAAATCAGAGAAAATATTGTAGGTTGAATGATATTGATTTAAAAATTTTTAAAAAATAAAAAAAGTGAAGATGGCAAAAAATATTCAAAATGTCTCGATAAGTGAAAATACGTTATATTTTTAAAAATAAATAAAAATTAATTTTATGACATATTTTAAAAAATTAAGATAATATATTTTCACACAATTCTTTTATGCTAAATAATATATATTTTGTGAAAATAAAAAGTACATATCCATTAATAACACTATTGGCATGATATTTAGGAGGGAGCGCTGAGCTAAACTAACATACCGTTCTATCCTAAATCGACATTTCATTTTAATGAATATATTTGTTTCTATATTTAGTTATCTATCGAAATTATATCATTATTCATAAAAAAATTCAATACCTATTTAAGATTCTTTCGTTGGATGATAATTTTATAAGTATTAAAATATGATACATATCCATATAGGTTCTCTATTTTGTTATATAACAAAAGTATTATCATAATAAGCTTTAGGTATTTTTGATGAAATCTTATAGCATATCAGTAGAAGCCTAAGTAAGAGTTGGTCAAGAAAGAGAATTTGATGGAAGTAGGTAGAAAAGATAGGCAGGACAAAGGTTGGTGCATCTCTCGGGGGAGTGTTTGCAATAATCACAACAAAGAAAATAGACAAAGGAAACAACACCAACCCACAAAATGAGCACAAAAGTAAGTTGCAAGAAAAACCTGGTTCCTGCCAAGTTCTTGGCTTGAGCAGTGAGTGACTCGGGCTCTTCGTCTTCCCTCTTCGTTCATTTTGTATCTTTCTTTACCCCCACATGTTTGGTCACTGAAAACTACTGCTTTTCTTCCAAGTTCCAACCCTTTCTCTTTCTATCCGAGCTGTACAGTCCACATATATAGATAGCCAAGAAAATACTACTACTGCCTGCCACCGTACTACCACTGGGCTTCACCAACAGAGAGGTATCTAGTTTCTACTGCTTTTTGTTTTAGTTCAGGTGGCCCTTCTGTGAACAGAGAAAGATTGAATCTTTGAGCGCAAATTTGGAGACGAAAGATGGGGATTTTGTACGATGATGGGGTGATTATAAGGCAGTCAGAGAAGGAAGAAGAACCAAGCGTTATCACGGTCAATTGTCCAGACAAAACTGGCTTGGGGTGTGATCTTTGCCGGATTATACTCTTCTTTGGTCTCGTTATCGTCAGAGTTGGTATGTCAATCTGTAGAATCACAWGTATGGGGRCTSTTATGTTCTCTGTTTGTATTCGTAGGCAGGACTGCATGCGTAATTGCACACTGCTGAAGAGTTTCTGTTGCATTGAGGTTGGCAATTTCTGTGTGCTTCTTTTTCGGATTCTGGGTTTTCTTGTCTACAATTTAGAAAATAATTGAGACAGGAGGGGTGGGGGGAGCTCTGAGATTGTAGAGTTTCTTCGTGTTTGCAAATTCCATTTCTTGGTTACTGTTATAAATTTGTTGAAATTCTTTATTTGACTCTTTAATTGGAGAACTAGGTTCTCATTTTGCTAAACGTCGCAATGAAATTTGTACACATTGTTCTCTTTACAAGCAAKTAATTGTATGCATAAACTATTCTTTGTTCAAAGATTTTCTGTGATATATATGATCCATGGGTTTTGTTACCTAACCTTTTATCTCAATCCTGTGGATTTGTAGATGTATCTACAGATGGGAAGTGGTGCTACCTAGTGTTTTGGGTGGTTAGTAGACCGACTACAAGATGGGGTCTATTGAAGAAGAGACTCGTGGAGGCATGCCCTTCGTTTTCTTCTGCTTCTGGAATTTCATTTTACCGGACCGAGTTGCAGCCTCCAAAGCCTCCTGATGTATTTCTTTTGAAGCTGTGTTGCCATGACCGTAGAGGCCTTTTGCATGGTAAATTCTGCCATTTCTGCCAACGTGACCTTCTGTTTATATTTACTGTGCAGTCATTTCTGATTTTCATTCATATTCTAATTGCCCCATGTCTTCAAAGGTGGTAAGTTGTGGGCTATTATTTGTTTTCTGTATAATGATCATTCAGTTGCAGTACTTATCTCGYCATCATTTGGTTTAGTAGATTTCTTTCTGCTTGAAGCATATCTRGATTTTTGTCTTAAGCTGAGGTTTGAGAAATATCACTTTGGCAGATGTAACAGAGGTCCTCTCTGAGCTTGAGCTTGTAATCAAGAAAGTGAAGGTATCCACCACTCCGGATGGGAAAGTGATGGACCTGTTCTTTATCACTGATACAAGGTACTTGACATAAACTTGTTTCTTTTAAAKCTTCTTCTTCTTCTTCTTCATCTTATTATTATTATTGTGAGTGAATCCAGTATGAAGTTATTTAGGGATATGCACTGGACTGGACTTACCTATTAGTGGTCSAAACCTGATTCAAATGGGGTAACTGTATGCATAGGACTTCTTGTCATCTTCTGAAAATAAGCACTCTCTGTTTTCGGGTCAAAAAGAGAAAATGAGGTCATTAAGATGTATGATGATTACTCTGTTGGAATCTTTATCATTGAAAAAGCAAATACGAGCTAATGAAGATCCTGAAATCAACTTAATGCATCCTTGTTCCAAGGTATTTGGTGTTGGCTACCTTTTCTCTAGTYGAGCTCTATTGAGGACTGAGCTTTCACTCGATTAATTTTCTTTCCAAATATTAGGATAGATGCACACTAGGTAAAATATGAAGCACAGAGATGCTGAGAGTTTCCTGTTGGTAGATGATGAATATTGTGTTAAAGGTAGATTTGGTCCCCTTCAGTCTATGTTTTGCACTTTCTCATTGGTTCACTACATKTAAATTGAACCACAATTCTCTCCTTCCGGTTGCGGTTATGTTTCAGAGCAACCTTCTCCCAAAATATAGATATGATTTTAACATAGTTTACTGGAAATGCATACCATTTTGCCATAGGTTATTTGATAAATTATGAGGACACTTCTAGTACCATTGTCAAATCTGTCTAAGCCTTCCTCTTTTAATCTGGTTTTGTCTCAAGTTTTTCATCTAACTGGGGCCTCTTAATTGCTGTCAGGGAACTACTTCAAACTACTAAAAGACAGCAGGATACATACGACCATCTGAAAGCAGTTTTGGGTGATGCCATGATTAATTGTGATATAGAAATTGTTGGCCCTGAAGTTACTGCATGTTCTCAAGGGCCCTCATTTCTTCCTTCTGAAATTACGGATGGCATGTTTAATGCAAAGATGCTTGATGAACACCAAAGTGGGTTCCTTGGCCCAGGCAATGTATCCATCACAATGGATAACTCATTGAGTCCTGCTCACACTCTGGTGCAGATTGTTTGCCAAGATCACAAAGGTCTCCTGTATGATGTAATGAGAACTTTAAAGGATTACAACATCCAGGTACTAACTTTTATATAGATTTCTTGCTAATGTCTAATAATTATCCTATTCTTTCTGTGAAATGCAATTGAACAAAATTGTCAACTACTATCTGAAGTGGGCTACCTGTTGCTTTTCTTGATTCAGCTTTATCAGTGTCCTGCTCCTTATTCAGTCACATTTTATGTATTCTTTTTCTTTCTACATTTTTCTATTATGTTCCATTTCATGATTATTATCCAATATACCATTCTAGTCCCGCATTTCCAGCTCTGATGCTGAATTCAACATCCTCATTTCTATAACACTTGATGGATTTTAGCATATCTTTTGTCATTGCCWCCATCATACAACGATGTCAGCATATGTGGTATCTATTTTTCATACTCCTTGTCCAACCTAAAAGCTTCTTTTTGTTAACCAAATTAAGTCTCTTAATTCAGAATACTTAATTATTTCTGCCAGATTTCTTATGGTCGGTTCACAGCAAAAAGAAAAACAGAATGCGAGCTGGACCTTTTCATGCAAGCAGATGGTAAAAAAATAGTTGACCCGAACAAACAGAATGCTCTTCGTTCTCGCCTTTGGACGGAATTATGTCGTCCACTTAGAGTAGCATTAGTGAGCCGAGGTCCTGATACAGAACTGCTGGTTGCAAATCCTGTAGAGTTATCTGGCAAGGGACGCCCCCTTGTGTTCTTTGACATCACCCTTGCTCTGAAGATGCTCAACACTGGCATATTTTCGGTACTTCATAATTTATATTGGCTCGTGCAAAATGATTTTCTAGAAGTCCTCCTTTCTTCTTCTTCTTCTTCTTATTATTATTATTATTTAATTTATTATTTTCTTTTTCCATTTTAAATGTGCTGGCTTCTGTTTCAGGCAGAGATTGGGAGATACATGATTGGAGATCGGGAATGGGAAGTTTACAGGGTCTTACTTGATGATGGTGATGGCTTTTCTATCCCCAGGAACAAGGTTGAGGAAGCAGTTTGGAAGATGCTGATGGGTTGGGAGTGATAGCTAGCAGATGCAAATTTGTACATGCTCCATAACGGGGTAGATTGTCTCCTGTACAGCAAAATTCTCCCATTATAATATCTCCAAACTATGTAAGTATCAGTCAATACCTATAGATATGCATGTACATGTTGTGAAAAGCGAAGTCATACCTACTTTAGTCTATAGTTTCTGAAGTCTAACCTTGTAGTGGGAGAATGAGGGGAAGTTGATAGCGAGAACATTAAAGATTAGTGAAGCTATCTAGGTTATGTAATTGTATTCTACTGAATGCAGAGATCAGTTCTTTTATCCCCTTTTCCCTTTTTCTGATRGAATATATTTCAACCAAAAAGTGGGTGTTCTCTCTAACATAGCACTGCTGTCTTTCATTGAATATTACTTCCTGGGAATTTTGTCTGTTGTGTTCCTWCCCATATAGATCATATTCAGGTAGCGTTATCTTCTGGAGACTTGAAAAATGATGATGTATTCTAGAGAGCGAAAGTTGAAGGTAGCCAAAGGCCTCTTAAGGATGCTAAAGGCATGAGTGGTTCAGGTCTACATGATACTTCAGTGACTGGTTGGGAGCTGTTATGTGAACGATGACATTTTGGCTGTATTTAGAACGAATTTGTACTTAAAAAGGAAACTGTTGTACAAAAAACTACTATTTTGCTTCCATTTCAAAGCGGAAAGGTTTTTAAGCATTTAAAGAGCCCTACTTATAAGTATATATAACTGAGAATTATASACCTTGAACTACTTGAACAGTGCTAATAATTTGTCCTCTCGAATTTAAAATTCTTCTTAGACGATTTCTTATCTTCTAGTAACCGCCACTGAGAATCAATGTCTGAGACAGAAACTATGCGAACTGTAATTGAGTGCTGCAGTTTAGAATGTCATTTTTGCTTTCAAGTTTAATATCATAATCGCCTTAGAAAACATACCAGGACAAAAAKGCAAGACAGTGGGAGACTGCCTCTCAAAAGAATAATAAAAGGAGAAAAATAAAAGGAAAAAAGGAGAAAGAATATGCAAAAGGAAGTTCTTCATTTCTTTACCAGTTCAGATACTCACTCAGTTTATTCTGCCGAAAATCTCATCTTAGATGACCAAAGTCTCGTGCTCGTGCTAAGACTTTGAAAGGTTCTCTTTTTCCAGTAGCATCTAGTAAATATCAGGTTCTTTTTATTTAATTTTCTTTTTTTGAAGTTAATAKCAGATATGTGGTGATGTTGATGTTCCCATAATAGAATGCTTCAAACTTTTGGTGGGGCGTGAAGGACCACCAGGAACTTCAAGCTGCTCTGAAGATGTAACGTGCATAAATATTTTATATGATTTGTCAATCTGTTGGCTGAGCTACTAGATTATTTCTTTATGTGAAGGAAAAGGAAAAGCTGAAACATAGGACTTGCAGAAGAAAAGAGAATCTCCGGTTGCAATCAGCCATCAAACATACAGGGTTCTTTGTAAATTCTTATTGGTGCTGTCGATGGGGCTGCCTTGGACRAGTTCTCTATTAGCATAGGTATTAGTTTGGATGTCACATCTTTGTTTCCGTTRAGGGAGATTTCTGGCCAAATATTGAATAAAACTTCGGGGCTGACCTGTATTGTCTYTGAACTTGGGAATTAGTATGTTTCCTCTGAAAGCAGAGAAAAGCTGAAATTGGCTTCCGGGAACTATTGATCTGGAGATTGAATTGTTGACATGGCTCTRGGTCAGTGGGTGGCTGTATAGGGAAAACCCAAGACTGAGAGGTGGGTGGTAAGAGAGTTCACATTTCATTGTATCTTGGTGCATAAAGAGATTGCAGCTGTTATCATTTGATGGAATTATATAGTAGATGGATGRTGTACATTCTCAATTACAAGAATACAGAGAAAACCAAAAAACACTGGCATTTCTTTTTAATTACGTTGGCAAATTAAAAAACTTTTCACATTGASAGTTTACTGTTTTGCCAGATTCCCCTAGTATCGTATCTCCAATTTTGATTGTCACAGCTTCCAGTATATTCCTAGCCTATCTAAGATGCCACAAACAACAGCCCAGAAAAGAACTTCTGCAAAAATCACATATAGAAGTTGCCCTACCCTTTCTGATTTCCACACATCATTGAAYACATGATCTTGAATCCAATTCACCTGCAAGTATCAGCATGTCCATTGAATTAGCTTGCATTTATAGATACTAGAAACATGATAAAAATTTCAAATGTAATCTAGRCTCGGAACAAATGCTACTGACCAGGTTCTTATCTGAATCTTCGTAGTACCATCCATTGATGAACCCTGCAAAAATGCCTTGTGCTGCCATCACAAATACCAGCATTGCGTTCATTCCAATCCACTCGAGGAACAAGAAAGGCAGCCGTACTCCCAATACATCAATCTGTTTATTTGCCAAAATGTAGATCCAAGTGAGGCATTTCCAGTTCTAGTTTTAGTGGCTAGATTCATTCATAACATCAACAGTACGTATGAGGAATATCCAACATATTTACCACGATGTAGAAGCCAGAGAAGACAAGTCCAGCAGCCCCAGCAGTGAAACAAACATAACTGAAGCTATAGAGCTGTTTATTGATGGGAATAGCTACACGAAGGAAATCAAAGGAAACATGTTAATCTCTGTTGTTAATGAGGTTATTTAACCGAAAAGAAACACTGGGTTTATTTCTGCAATCAAAAGCGATGCTCACCATCCGTAAAATGAAGAATGATAGCAACGACAATTAAAAGCAGAGCCATCGAGACCCAATGCTTGAGCCTCTCAGCATGACCCTGTAAAGTGAAATTGATTATAATTTTGAACGTCATCAACATCATCCTCTAACTAATACGAAGCATGGAGTGATCAAGTGATCTTCACCTCTAAGTGAATTAAGACGTGCCCATAATGGACTCCAATTGTGCCCGACAAGATAGCAGATATTGAACTGAAACAGCAAGAAAACAGAGCATCAGTTCACCTTAGATAGATTATTAGTTTGGTGTAATTTTTGAAGCTATAGATGGACAGACCTCAACAAGCCTTCAGGCTCAAACGGTCCGTGGCACCAACTTGGTGCATCTTCACGAGGCGGACCAGAAGCCGGAGAACTAAACGTGCAAGCCTGCATTTTATTGAAAGAAAAATAAAATGAACAAAACAATGCATATAGAGAATCTA
Source organism: Rhazya stricta (assembly GCA_001752375.1). Classification (NCBI taxonomy): domain Eukaryota; kingdom Viridiplantae; phylum Streptophyta; class Magnoliopsida; order Gentianales; family Apocynaceae; genus Rhazya; species Rhazya stricta. The sequence goes on along the minus strand of MEJB01000007.1, from coordinate 508,072 downwards.
AACGAATTGTTTTCCTTGGTTGTGAATTGAGAAGAGCTCTGCTTACCTTTAACCGCGACCAAACAGGTTGTGAGTAGATATGGTTGACTCCCCAGACTTGTCTATCTACATAACCAACTGCATTGCATGCAGGACCAAAATGGCCTCTCATCCCGCATTTAACCTGRAGAAATTTCCATCTAAGATRTCAATTTCATCTTCTCATACAGTTTAACCATACAGGAGTTGCTCTGAAATTATCTGCTCATACAGTGTATCTTTTTGAACCATGATCACGCACGACAAAGCTCCAGTCAGGAACATAAAGAGTGAATGTAGTAACCATATAAATCAAGAACGAAACGAATCCTCCAATCCTGAAATTGACAGTGGGAGCAGTTGTTCGTCAACAATTTTGCACAAACCACTTCAGGGGAGTGAGCGAGAATAAAGCATGGAGTACTCACCACTGCCATTTGTATGCTGTGAAAATGGAGAARAAACCAGGTCCAATGATGCTTGGCCTGAGCTTGGTGGTGAATGTCTCRATTAGAGCCACAATTATGTATACCAGTGCTATTCTCTGCTCGTAGACAATGGAAATGATAGTATATTTAACACAGGGATACCTCGGATAGACTTGTACTTATGTCATGATATACTCCAAGATTCGAAAACATATTTAGAACAAATAGCTTATCCTTAACCTGTAGGATGCCGCACCATCGTATGCGTTTCACGTCAACGCCATAAACCAACTCGTTAGGTGCATGAGAGTATCCTCCTGTTAAGTTTCAAGAGGAGATTAGATTCATGCCAATTCCAATTATCATGCAGTGCTGTTTTTTCTCAATTCCAATTAGTATGTATTGTTGCAATTGATTGTCACAAAATAAAGCGACTGGACATGTAAGTTTTACAGCAGTACCTTGAAGCAGAATGCCCCAAAAGAGAAGTTTTAGTGTTCTCAAGATTATCTTCTTAACTGCATCACTGACCTTCGGAACTCTCTGCACATGTAAAATAATTTAACCGTCCACATCTAAGTGATTGAAACCAAGAAGTAATCAGACTCGAATCCTTAATTGTTATATAACCAACTGAAAATGCACAGAAGACAAGTATGTTAATGGATTAAGTGTACCTTGAGGGCAAGTGCAATTGCGACACCAACGATGAAGAGGAAAAATGGCATTACAAGGTCAGCCAAGGTGCATCCGTTCCATGGTGAATGATCAATGCGTGGATATGCTTCTCCAGCATCATCTACTAAAACCATCAACTGCAAGCAAATTCACACAGTTTCTCATTAGAACATAATAACAAATGTGGTWAATGATTTTTAAGGAGGCATGATGATGTTCATTGCTTTGTACCACTATAGTTAGACCTCTGAATGCATCTAAGGTTGCAACCCTCTTGCTCTTTTGCTTTGTCACAGTTTGCTCCTCCTTCTGCTCCACTGCCTTATCCCCTAAAATGCTCTTCTGTTCTTGGTCATTCTCGATGCCACCTGCAGACTCAATTCCTGAGTTTTTCTTGTYGAGATCATGAAGGTCACTTTTCTCTTCATTCACAAGTGGTTGTCTACCATCACCAAATCCTTCTTCTAACTTTTTTGGATCCTCCATTGCAACTGCACACTTTCTAGYCCGAYTTGCTCACAGCTAGTATTGGTTAGTCGTGTTACTTTCTGAACTAGCGAGTATTAGAGAGAGCGAGAGAAAATGAAAGCAAGAAAAAGACAAGAATAAAATCAAACGCCGGCCTTAATCAACTGGCTTTGTAGGGCCTTAGAGCAAATTCGCAATTGCAAGAAATCTGGACGTCGGACAAATCATAGGCTTTAGCAGGAAAGACAAAGAATAGGTTCACTAATAAACAAATGATAACTTGCCATATCCTTTCAATTTGATCAGACAGGAAACTTATGTTGTACGGTCTCATCCTTGTTTGTCTCTTTCCGCSATAAAGTCTGTATTTAGCTGTTTGGTGGTCTGAGATCGAAGTACCATCACTGAATATTCATCTGAGGGAAAAAGTAATAGACAACTCTTCACAACAGGGGAAAAACGTAAGGCTACTTCCATGTGAGAACGTCTTAGAGAGTATTCTTCAGGATGCTTGTCAAGCTTGAAAATAAGGACAATGATTCTGAGAGCTTATATAGCAACCTAAGCTGGTCTACCTAGAATGCTGGAGTATTCTTCTGGATCCTAGCCACGAAATATCAGAAAAGTTCCATTGCTTTCATGCATGTCATGACGGCTTTTCTGCTTCATCCAAATTCCCTTTACATTAAGTGGATGGCATGGCTCACATTCTTGATATATCCTCTGCCATATGTAAGTGGAAGAGTTAGCTGTAATTAAGTTCGAACGTAAGCCTTAAGGCCTAGTCATATGTTCCATCGTCGTCAAGCATCAAAGGTTGAGAATTTTCTCACTAAGGATAGCAGTGGATAAGCAAGCCGCGCTTCATGCAGGCAGCTGTTTGACTCCACTACATGGTTTTCTCTTGATGCTTGGTAGCAGCTGTTTGACTCCACTACATGGTTTTCTCTTGATGCTTGGTATACTTAATTAGTGGCCGGCTATGTACATTGCTCAGGACCATAAGAGACAACCATAACAATCAAATGTGGTCAAATTCAACCAAACCCAAAAAAGAAGAAGACAACAATAAAAATCTTAAAATTGGAATAACATAAATTTAATCAAATTCAACAAAATCTAAAAAAGAAGAAAATATAGATCAAAGGAGAAAGAAACCGATTGGGAAGGTATGTTATGTTTCAACTTCGAGCCAACCCTGAAGTCCAATGTGATCTATTTCACTTGGACGAAGATCCAGAAATGTCATTTGACATCTCACTTTCGAGGGCTTTGTGGGGATAAAGACATGGTATTCAGATTGGATGGCTATCCAAAATGAAATAGAGGTACAACCTTTTTTGTAACAAAAATAAGTTCGTGAGGAATCTTGCTTGACAGTTGCCAATCAGAGGCCAAAAATAGGATGGAAGAGGCATTGCTGCACTTAGATACTCTTTTAAGTTTGCATATCATGTTAATCTCGGTAATAGCTCATTAAAAGAACGAAATGATGAGAATAGTAATCTTCAATCTTCATATTCTATCTTCTCCAGCAGCAGTTCAGTGAGAATTTGCAGAAATGCAGTAAAGAGAAATAACAGAGAAAACTGGCTTGTTAAGGCTGAAGGAGCAGTACCCAGTTTGTGAGGTTCATAGTAAAAGAACATATAAAAATTTACAAAAAAATAAAACRCATCGCCGTTGCCGGGGATCGAACCCGGGTCACCCGCGTGACAGGCGGGKATACTCACCACTATACTACAACGACATGAHRTGCCATTRYGCTATACYGYTACCTTTAGTAATARTTTCCTCTTAATTGTTTACATAGAATTAGTACGAGCACAAGAAAAAGAAGCAAATGCACAGAAGCCAATGGGCATTGGGTCTAGTGGTATGATTCTCGCTTAGGGTGCAAGAAGTCCCAAGTTCAATTCTTGGAATGCCCCCAACTATCTTTTTGTTAGTTTTTTTCCTTTTTCCTTCATCATCTGTCTTCAGGATGTTGGCAGTTCCATTTTCGGAAGCTACTCAAGAGTTTTGGAGAGCCTGGCATAGTCGCAGTATCATTCCTCGAATTGATTATCTACTTTATGTGGATGACTAGGCATTYATCAGGTAATATCCTGTTACATTAAATTTTACTTACGTCTGAGGCTACCTGAGATTAGGAAATTGCTCTCTCAAGAAAAGGAGAGGCTTTCAGCTGTGTCAGGACTCAGCAAGTAGTTTTCTCTTGTCTGCATTAATAACCAAATACTTGGCCATTTCCCATCTCTTCGGCTCCTCAAGTAAATTGATCAGAATTGTTATATAGACAAATAAAGTTAGCTAAACTGGCTTTGGCATTCTGCAACCAATGCATAATTACAAAACTTCAGCACCTTGGCAAATCATAGGCTTTAGTAAGCAGTACGAAGAATAGGTCCATCTATAAACAAAAAGATAACTTGCCATATCCTTTCCATTTAATTAGCCATGAAACTTATGTTGTATGGATCATCCTTGTTTAGCTCATTGTGTGGTATGTTTGTAGTTAGCTATTTGGTGATCTGAGATTGGAGTACAGTTAGAGGATATTCATCTGCAGAAGAAGACACACAACATGATCATATAAACTGTAAGTAAATTCAGAGGTCTATGAGGTTCTAAAAGCAATTAAGTACTTATTGGGAAAGGGTCATTAGGATAAAATCTGACAAAGGAGAAATGAACTCARRCTTCCTCTTTCACATCGATGGATGCTTGTTAGCTGCAATTATTCACAAAGAACAAATGGAAGGGGAAGATATTTGCGATGTGCCAGCTTAACTATCTAACATACATATATCACTCTTCTCTGTGGTACACTTAACGAATCAAATCAGCAGAATCCAACTGATTTGAGAGTGTGTGTTATATGTTCGCTGTAGAATCTTGATGCTGCGGCTATTAAGGGTGATCACAGATGGAGTTCAAGAGGAACAGAAAGTCTAGYACATAGTAATGTCCCACATTGCGTGAGCCAGGATTYTGYAGCCCAGGACGAAGACAATATATGGGGACCATCACTCAATTGGGAGAATCACGCAGCTACGCGATGAGCACAGAGCGAACTATTCTTTCGCCTTTTACTAAAGAATACCGTGTGCTCATCGCAAATAGTGGCATACGCCAATTTTTGGGAAGGCCCATCCTCGTTGGTTGGGCTACTACAATACAAAGTTTAAAAGTTTGAGCTACGTGCACTTTCAAAGTTTATTTTTTTGATGGGCCTCCATTATTGAGGTTCTGACAGAATAGAGTTTCAAAGCTAAGTCGTAAGTTCCATCCACCGTTTGTTGTACTAATATGGTTTAGCCCAGCTCTCTGATGTAGCCATGAAGTTTGTAATAAATATTTGGTTTGACTGCATATAATTGGCCTAGGTCTAGTTTACGCTGAAAAAATATCATTTCTCTCGTTTCATTTTGAGACCAAATTGCTTTCTTTTAAAAACGTGAAAATGAATCAATTACCAGAGGGGCTTGCATCAAAGTTAAAAGTCAAATAGGTAGGCATGGAGGATACCACGGTGCTATTGAGGTCTTCGATCTCAGAATCAGTCCTCTCCTAGTATTGATTTAACAGATTGAAGGTTTAAGCCTAGTTCTCGTCTGTCATCCTCTTCATTTGATCGACTATTTGCGATCTTAGTAGCGAAACTTGTCATTTATATTATATGTGAAAATGTCTGAATGGTGGTGTATTGACTGTTCTGGTATCAAAATGTGTTTTTTTATTGTATGCCGGCTATTGATAAGAGTCAGAAACTAGTTGGAAGATGAAATGTTCCAAACACATGCAAAMGTACAAAATCAACTCRCTTATATATTATACGCAACATGAARAAAACATCTCYATCCAAGTCCAACAGAGTTGTCCACTTGTTTTATGCTTGCTATGTAAAATTTGGAGTAATGTCTATCGGCAAAGTCGGGAAATGTGATTTGAGTGAGTTGAAATGAAGAGTTTTGCGCTCTATCTGCTCACAAGCAGATGGTTTACAGTATTGCATTTCAATCCTATTATGTCTATTAAATAGTGCCCACCTATTCTCTTTGTCTCTACTCCAAGACATCAGGTCCGAATTTAGGCTATGATCAACAAATCTTTAACTTGGCTCAGCTTCTTGCAAAGACTTGGGAAATGCAGTCTGGGAATCATATCAGACTAATCAATGGAATGATTCCCGCCTCAGTGGTTCCTGGGCATCAGTGCTGTCATGAATTCTCCAGCCTACTTCCATGAATATGGGTTATCAGATCACATGGCCGCATTACGAAGCCATGTCTGCAAAATGGTGTTTATATATATGCGGTTGGTGCAGATTCAAAGGTATATTGCTAATACTGGCTCTCCTATTACATGTGTTAAGAATTTCCCCCAGCGTCAAGACATTGTTTTATGCCTCCTGAAAGGTTTTGTTGGCTTAAGTGGTGCAATTATGACACAATTGTTCCATGCCCTTCATGGGAATAATACCAAATCCCTTGTTCTACTCATTGGATGGCTTCCCACTGCTGTTTCAATTGTGTTTTGTTCCGTAATTCGAATCATGAAGGTAACCTGGGAGAAAAATAAGCTCAGGGTTTTCTATTATCTACTCTATGTTTCGCTTTTATTTGCTGGTTTTCTCATGGTTATGATTATTATTCAACACAGGCTGACCTTCAATAGAATTGAGTACATTGGAAGTGCTTTTGTTGTGGTCATTCTACTATTGGTCCCACTCCTTGTGGTGGCAAAAGAGGAAGTCAATAAGTGGAAGAACATGAAAGCATTGTCGTCCACTATTGATTCCCATATGAATGTGGTGACTGAATGTCCGCAACCAGTAGAAGACGAGCTAACAGTTGCATCATCTGAGGCACAGAGCAGTTCACACAAGTCAATTGGTTGCACGAAAGATGTGCTCCATCCACCAGAAAGAGGGCAAGACTACACTATTCTGCAAACTCTCTTTAGCATGCATATGTTAATACTTTTTGTTGCAACGACATGTGGCATTGGAGGAACACTAATAGCAATAGATAATTTGGGCCAAATTGGTAGATCTTTAGGTTACCCAACAAGTAGCCTCACAACACTTGTGTCACTGGTGAGCATATGGAATTATCTTGGCCGAGTAGCATCTGGCTTTGCCTTCGAAATCTTCTTGATAAAATACAAATTCCCTCGGCCCCTGATTTTAAGCTTTGTACTTCTTTTCTCCTGCGTTGGTCACATTCTCATTGCTTTTGCCGCTCCAAATTCTCTCTACATTGCTTCTGTGATTATTGGATTCTGCTTCGGAGCACAATGGCCATTGCTATTTGCAATTATTTCARAAATATTTGGCCTCAAATACTACTCCATCTTGTTCCACTTTGGTCCTATGGCAAGTCCTATTGGGGCTCATGCTCTTAATGTGAAAGTTGCAGGTCATCTATATGACAAAGAGGCAATGAAGCAACTGGCAGCTAAGGGGATAACGAGACAAGCTGGGCAAGATTTGACATGCACTGGTGGGGAGTGTTACAGACTATCCTTTATTATTATCATGGGAACTACGTTGTTTGGTTGCATTATTTCATTAATTCTAGTACTTAGAACAGTAAAGTTCTACAAATGAGACATTTATAAGAAGTTCAAAGACGACCCAAAGGCCGAGATTCAGATGCATCTCTCTGATGCCCAGCAAGAAAATGAAGTTCATCTTCATTCTRCTGGCTGTGCAGCTCAAGGAAATGTAAAGCTATAGGCTACAACAAGGTGAGCTCTTTACTTTTAATAAACTTGCTTCTACAGTTGATGATATGTATACTATGTTTTGTTTAGCGAAAAACTTCTTCACCGATATTTAAGACTTATGAGACCTCTAGTTTCTATTTGTAGAAAGTTGGCTTCATCTCCCTGTTGGGTCCCTCACATTTCCGGTTTCCCACATGCCTAGCCGGTTTGGTTGAGGAATCCAAAATCGCCCTACCTTATCTTACTAACCATTGACATTCATTATGTTAGCTGCGTAAGTAAGTTAAGCTTCCCAGGTCAAGCTAGGAGTCAAGCTAGAGGGGCTGGGGAATACACTTTAGGCGGTTCTCGAAAAAAGATAGTGACATGGATGAAGGGAAAAAGCTCTGTTCAATCGATTTTTTGCCTCATAAAACAATATATAACATGAAAATTTTGTTAGTTTCATTTGGAGTATCTTGACTTTGACTTTCTATTTTTCCCTTTGGGATTACTTTAGCTTTAACACTATCCTTTCTAGCCTTTTCCTTTTTTATAACGTTGGAACCAAGGTTTTCATGTATTTTTAAAACCCTGTATTATCCCGTATACCTTTAAGTCATTTTAAGWMATGATGCGAGGAGAGGAAGCRTTTTAATAGTTCAATCACAGAATTGGTAARAAATTAATAAGAAATAATAAAAGAAATTAKAGCTCAATCACGTACTATACAATTAATAATAAYAATCACAGAATTTACATTTTAAAAATAAATAAAGAAAGAACAAAAACAATGAAATTAATAAGAAACAATAAACTATATTACTCCAAATCATAAAAGCCCTAGGAATATTCGAATTCCTATCATTAGTACTACTTATTCAACAAATTCGATTGGTTAATACGAGTTGATTTTCGATTACGATAAATTGATGAAACAATAGCCGGTCAAATAGCTGGCTTAAGCGCTCGCATAGTATTGTATCTAGCGCTCTCCTAGTGGTGCTTGTTCCCCCCTATCTTCCTTACCCCTCGGCAAGTTTTGTGAAAGAACTCCGATGAGAAGAAAAAAGAAGGTGTTAAGAGACCCTCCTGGCCCCAACCCTAGACACTCTAAGATCCTTTTCAAACCTGCCTCCCATTTCAGTCAAGAGAATAGATAAATAGACACACATCCCGAGAAGGATCCGGTGCCAAAAAAAGAGAAGAACTCGTGAATCGGCCAAGAAAACATCCCCAAAATTGCAGCCAATATGGGCCAAGAAAGCAGCAAAATTTCACGATTGCCCTTGGAGGTGAATTGATGGTTTTTAAGTAATTCGGAGTGAAAAACCAATGAATTATAGTGATTCACAGCAGAAGAGGAAATGACTGTARGGAGAAAAGGAGACTTTTAAGGACAGTAATTTTTCACCCTAAAAATTTGGTTCACGCTAATAATGCTTCATAGGACCCATCATCAAGTATTTATGTCATATATATATTTTGACTAAAAAGTTGATTTTTTTAGCGTTTTATCCAGAGAAAATGCTAATAAATTTCCCAGCATTAAAGTAACTAGCAAAAAAAAAAAAAGAAAAACTAAAGTCCGATTGACTCTAAAAAACTGTGACCCAATCGGATCAAAACCTTGTTGGAAACACTTCAACCTACGAGTTACAACTGTATTAGCTAAACAGGAGCGTGTTGAGCAAAGAAGTGGGGTGTAGGGAGAAGCATTGTCTCACATTGGCTAAACAGGATTATTTTAGCCTAGGACAGCCTTATCATATTGAGCCATCTAAGCTACATCTAAGCTACTGGACAATCACGCAGCCACGCGCTGAGCAGAGAGCGAACTATTCTTTCGCCTTTTACTAAAGAATACCGTGTGCTCGTCGCAAATAGTGACATACGTCAATTTTTGAAGAGGTCCTTCCTTATAGGTTGGGCTTCTGCATCATTGAGTTTTAATTTTTATTGAAGCTTAACTTGGATAAGATTATTTAATTTAAAAGGTCATTCTTTTTTATGTTTGWTGAAAATGTATTTGATATATATAAAATAAAATTTATAAGAAATTTAACACTATACATAAYTGCCTCATAATTGAAGAGTAAAATGAGTTGGCCCTCGGAATTTTTACAATTTTTTTCATTTGAGGTTTAGCACTATCATTCGTTTAAATTTGCATAAGACAAAGTCTTTTTACAAAAGGGGAAAAAGAACTTTCCAAAGGCCAAACAGGGGTATCAAGGCAATCTGCGTGATGGTAAAATGTATTGAAGTTTCTCCATTTTTCAATCACTCAAAAGGTGCTAATAATCTGCAGCAAGGAGATTCTAATCATCAAAAAGGTTATGCTCATAAAAGTGATTATAAGGAAGTCGTTTGTGTCTTCAGACAAAGTTTTATCCCTTTTGCCTACATCCCACTCCAAATGATCATGGATTAATTGATGACCAAATTGGTTGGCTATCCAGGTCTGTGAAGTTYGTTGCTTGGATGTAATCAAATCACTTAATAATAAAGGATTATACTTAGCTTGCAGTAGCCTCACATAAAGTAAATGGGGGTCGCTAATTGCTTTCCAATGAAATTTTCCAAGGGCTGCTTGATYCAAACATTTCATCTGCCCAAGTCCCACGCCTCCAGGATATCTAGGTCTACAAAATACTATTCCAAGCCACTGTATGAATAGTTCGACTGCCGTTGTAATTTCCCCAAAGGAATTGTCTCTGAATTTTTTCCATCTAATCAATAGTGCTAGTAGGTAGTTTAGAGGTTTGCATAGTATAGTAGGGAATAATATTGCCAACAGATTGTAGGACAACTAAATGAGCGGCTCTAGAGAGTTATCTCTTCTTCCAACCAGAAAATTTATTCTCCATTTTGGAGACAAATAGTGAAATTATAAACTTTCAAATGGCTATAACAATGTGAGGTAATACATCTAGCACAATTCCTACTATATATTCCCAAATCAATAGTTAACTRAACTTTGAAATTTTGAACTATACATCTAGCGCAATTGTTACTTATATTCCGAGGTACATGCAATTTAAATTTTAACAAATTAATCTTTTGGCTAGAAGTTCTACTAAAATCAACCATGGTTTCCTCCATAATAGAAGCTTGCTAGTTCGAAGCTTCTCCAAACAAAAACAAGTCACATACAAAGAAAAGGTGGATATAGGTGATCCAATTTTACTGATCTAGAAAGGTTTTCTATCCTAAGAATTCACTCTTTTCTCGATCTTTTGGCCTAAAACCTTCATACAAGGGACAAAAAGGTAAGATGATAAAGGGTCGACTTGCCTTATTGCTCTCGAAGGTTTAAAAGTTGGAAGTTGTTCCCATCCCAAAGAATAGATAGGGAGGTAGAAGAAGTTAGTCCATAATCAAGGAAGTCATGTGATCTGAAATGCCCACCTTCTTGATAACTTGTGCCAAAAATGTCCACTTGAYCCTATCATGGGCCTTTTCAAGGTCAATCTTGGCTGCTATCCGRTCTTCCTTACCASCTTTTGAGTCTCATAGAGTGGATGATCTTTTGAGCTACAATGRTACTATCYGTTGACTSCCTTCCCGAAAAAAAACTGCTCTAAAGATGATGAACTAATTTTGACATTAATGGCTCAAGGCATTACATAGAGCTATATACCGAAAATATGAAACATGATCATGATACTCTTGTTTAGGGGCTAAAGTAACAAAAGTTGTGWTGAGGGATTCAGGAACTATACTAGAGAGAAATATATTATGAACGAAACTAACAATCGAGTTTTCTAGGATATGTGAATATTTCTGAAAGAATAAAGGAAGGGTACCATCAGGGCCAGAGCTTTGAAAGCTCCCATTTGAAATAAGACTCCTTGACTTTCATAGTAGATACCTTACTGTTGAGCATCTGATTCTCCATACGATTTAAAGTGAGCAACTGTCAATTTTATGGGTCATAGGGGGAGTAAGTTTCTGTTGTGTATAGCTTAGAGAAGTATTTCGGAATTATGTCCTTCAGAGCATTAGGGTCCTCAGTCCATATCTCRTGCACTGTCTTCAAATACTTGTTGAGATTGGTAGAGTGAAAAAAATTRGTATTTCTTTCCCSCTTAATCAACCAATCTATACCCAATCCATATGAGCTTTTTGAAATCAATGAACTTCTTTCATGTTTAAGGAATATTCATAYATTCCTCTAAGAGTTGTTGTTCCAATCTATTGAGGAAAATTGAGGGTTTTTCACAAATAAATTTTTAGATACSCTCCAATCTAGCAATGCACCTTTCTTACGCCAAGTAATATTTCCGAARGCATTTTTATTCCAATTTTGGGCTAGAATATCGAAATTTGTCAAAATATCAAAAGTTCTTTTCCAAACAAATCCCAATAGATTCTAACTAACTCCTCCAAGTACAAATCGGTGAACCGTGCTACTTCCATTCTCTAGTACCGTTCAAGGAGTGTGATAAGGGATTGCAATCCACCAAGATCCGGTGATGGTCCGAATTAATACGKGGAAGGTGTTTGACAAAGCCTTCCTGAAACAAATATTGCTAAGCATTGTTATAGAAGACTCGATCCAGCCTTTCCTTAATATTTGTGAACACATCCTTTTATTAGTCTAGGTGAAATCTCGGTCCATAGAAACCCATATCTTGTAGTCCCCAAGTTCTGATAGTATATTAAGGTGTTGCCCTTGTTTGAGAGATAACCGGCTTTCCCCTACCTTATCAGAGTCTCTTCAAACCTGGTTAAAGTTCCTTAGCACAAGCCAAGAAAGATTAGTTTGAAGGCCAACAGTTTTAAGGTGGTTCCAGAGGCTGGTACGAGGCACAAGTTGGGGGAAAGCATATAAAAGGGAGAGCATCCAAACAACTTTCGAGTCCTATTTCGTAGCTACATGTATAGTTTGCTCATATGTCGCCAGAACTTCAAGATCAACCTCCAGAGGGTTCCAGAATAACCAGAGACCGCCAAAGAAACCAAAGCTTTCATTGCATGCATTTCCGAAAGAGGAGATTGTTTCTAATTTCAGCAAGGAATAAAATATTGTGCTTGTAGAGCCTAATAGTCTCCAACAGAATCATGCAAAAAATTTCAAAACCTATATCCCGACAATTCCAAAATAAAACTTTCATTAATAAAATRGAATTAGAGAGAAGAGGGATTACACTCCCCAGTATCCATGGGTGAATAGCTTTCCTTGTCTATCATAGCTTGATCTTGTATAGAATCTTCCTCAAGTACAATTTCGACATCAATTAACGGTTGGTCTTGTCCATCTTGAAGCATCCGGATTGTCTGTTCAGTTGACACTGGGGTTGAATTTCTAAAAATCAAACTTGAAGGAGGTTGGCTAACCATAGAAGAATGCTCGATGTCGCCAGGCTKGAATTGCCCTTTAGGTGTAACGAAGGTCATGCTAACTGATTTCTGAACAGACTTATCAAAAGCTTGATTCTGGACCTTTGTGTATATAACCTCTTTGCCTCGTGGGACTCTCCGGCCAGTCCAATAGGTTGAATCACTACACTTGTACCCCTACGGGGGGGGGGGCCAGTGGGTTTTTCACCTGAGGGCATCTTACTCCCACTAGATCCAACTTTATCTCTAAAGGTAGTCTATATTGGACTAGAAGCCATAGGCCTAGGTGTGTTCAGTAATTTATGTTTAAGTATATTAACATTGGAGTCCAGTTAAACATCCTCTTCAATCAAATCCTCTCCAACTAATTTCAATATATCAAACCTTGATCCATTATCTAATTTGGTTCTACCCAAATCAAAAGAGGAAGAACATACCCCTAAGGTTTTAACCTAATTATCTATTTAGTTCGATCTTGATACTCCTATTCTGATCGGGATGGGGCAGCACCAATGCCCCCTTGTCAAGAAGTTGGTGTTTCTGTTAACTAGTAGCAGTGTTGTCATTCCTCTGTCATTGATGGCCTCCTCCTCTCCCTCTGCTGAAAGACTTAGGTAACATCCAAGGGCCATAGGGCCCTATTTCTTTAATCGTATCCTGAAGATTAGTCCTCTATCCATTTAAAGGTGAAGTCTCTATAATTTGAGTTTTATCTTTCTCAATGACCACCAAGTGATGGCAAGCATCGCAAGAATGACCGTATTCCCCACAATAGAAGCAGATTGAATGGAGACCTTCATACTTAATAATTTGTTCGTAGCCAAGAATCGAAGCCAGTGGAATAAGAGGCTTTAATAAATCAATTTCTACACATACCTAAGCATACTTGCCTCCAGAAGTTGCCATGGTAATAGAATCTCCTTTCTGCCTTGCCAACTAACTTTCCAATTTTATGTAGTATAGCCTCATCAAAAAATTCGATTGGAATTTGTGGAAGTCTAATCCAAACATTGATCATCATAATTTTGTCAAGTATTGGCCTGAAGTTGGGACGCCATTTCGCCACAGTCAAATAGTGTCCTAGAGCTATCCATGGTGCTTTATTAGAATGCGTAAGTAATCAGATCCAGAATAGCACATAACTAGATAATATTTTTCTTCCAAATCCACCACCTCACACTTCCAGTTGAGTTTCCACATATCTCTGAGTTTTTGCCGTAAAATGCGAAAAGAGAATGTGCGACTAAGAATCTGAATAATAATTGCTCTGTGCCATGGGTGCCAGAGCCTTCGATAATCCTCCGATGTAATATCTACAGTTGGTAGTTCTCCTATGGTTTCATTCGCCGATAAGGGACCAAGGATGGTTTGGGATAGTAGCTCCTCCAACGGATCATCCTTTGCTTCTACTTCACCAGTGCAAATCAGTGGCTTTCGAGGGGCACCGATGAGCATATCAGCAAAAGTGCGGCCATTAGTAAGGTTTGGGGAGGTGCAGCGGCTTGTGTAGAGTCCTCATAGGTAAAACTGAATGCCGGTAAAATCAAAGGCTTGCTGGTGGCTTTGCGTTTGTACTTCTTGACAGTTYGAAGATATAAGTTTGTTCTTCTACGATGGGGCTGATAAGGTTTTCTTCATGAGTTTTCATCTCACTAATCTCACCAAAATCACACCTAATATACTCTCTAAATTGTCATGTAAATTTTAATTCTGTTTAATTTCTTAATTTTTTAATTCATGCTTTTAAATTAAACTAAATTTGTTGATACTACAAGAACGTGGAAAGCTAAGGAATCTCAGGAGAAAGTTGCCAAAAAAGCTTTCAAAAATTTGACCTAACGTTGTCACTTTCGATTGCAAAGGACGAAATCGATCCAGCTCATGAAAATGATTTATTTAACATTAAATTTCTTTAAATATTTGCACTTACTATTTAAATAATATTTTAAATCTTAATTTATTTATCATCGCCTTAAAATCGTACACATGCCAAAGGTACCGTTTGAGATAAAAATTGGTATTTTTAAATGCTGTTTTTTAATAAAATTAATAAAGTATTCAATATATATTTTTTTAAATATACCTCTATCCTTAATTAATTCAATTAACCTCATTATTTTTAATAATTTTTTTGAAAATTTTGAAATTTATGCATAGATTAATGTAATGTAAGTTAGTGAAAATATGAAATTATGATATTATAATGAATATTTAGAAATATCTAAACTTATTTATTAAGTGTTTCAAAAGATGAGTAATAAAAAATAATAATTCAATCTTTTACTTTTATACTCTTATCTATTTATATAATCTTTTTAATTTGTGTAGAATAATTTTAAATCAAAATAAAAAATTACAAAGCGAGTATAATTTTTATTATTATAATTATTCACAACTAATCTCATTAAAGTTACCAAGTTATAAAAAATTACTACTAAATGTAAAACTAAGATTTGAATTGGAAATGGCAAAGCTAAAAATTATAAATTTTAAGTTACTAAATCATTAGTGGCAATTTTCCGTATATGACCCTACATTTTACCAAATAACTCTCATCTAGATATATTTTTGCATTTGACGAAGCAAATCAATATAATGAATAATGGCAGTCTGCCACTGCCAAGAGTCCATCATTAATAGGAGCGGTCAACTATTGTACTATTAAATAATTTGACAAATTCTACAACTTAATATTGAAAATTCTCGTCCGGACACTTTTTTTTTCTTTTTTTAAGAGGTAGTGCAGAGACACTGTTGAGCATCTATTCGGAGGTAGAATCCTCTCATCAATTAAGCTTTATCCATCAACAGAGTAGCAATTTCATATAGCAATAAGCATTTCTTAGATCTAGCAAAGAAAAAGAAAAGGGAAATGGCAGTGGATGCACAGAGATTGCTTGGTGATTGCAGAACCGTGGGGAACTTCGGCCTCTACTTGCTAAATAGCCGATGGTTCATGGTCTTTTCTTCCATCCTGATCTTGTCAATGTCTGGCGCTTCTTACATGTTTGGTATCTACTCCGGGGACATTAAAGAATCACTAGGCTACGATCAGACTACCTTGAACCTACTCGGTTTCTTCAAGGATTTGGGTGCCAATGTTGGAATCATATCGGGGCTGTTCAATGAGGTTGCACCTCCTTGGCTGGTTCTCTCATTGGGTGCAGCCTTGAATTTTGTGGGTTACTTCATGGTATGGCTAGCAGTAACTGGACATGTTGCCAAACCCCCTCTTTGGCAGATGGGTTTGTATATATGCATCGGTGCGAATTCTCAGACGTTTGTGAATACTGTGGTTTTAGTTACATGCGTTAAAAACTTCCCGGAGAGCAGAGGTGTTGTAATAGGTTTGCTAAAGGGATTTGTTGGCCTCAGTGGTGCAATAATCACACAGCTTTACCATGCTATATATGGACAAAACCCCAAGGCTCTCATCTTACTCATTGGTTGGCTTCCGGCAGCTGTTTCTGTTATTTTCCTGACTACAATTCGCACCATGAAGCTCGTTAGACAAGCAAAGGAGCTCCAAATATTTTACAATTTTCTCTACATAGCTCTCGGTCTTGTTGGTTTTCTCATGATTATCATTATCTTGCAAAACACAATTCCTTTTACAGCTGCTGAGTATGCAGGAAGTGCTTCTTTTGAACTTATTTTACTCGTTGCACCTATTTTGGTAGTTATCAGAGAAGAGTTYATTCTTTGGAAGACAAATAGAAAAGCTTTGTACAGTAATAGCCAATTGAAACCTTCTGTGGAAAATCCGCCACGGGTTGATTTAGCAGATCAATCATCTGCAGATGCTCCCAAGAATCAGGAAGAGCAAGTTTCTTGCTTTAGCAAAGTGTTTAGTCCTCCACAGAGAGGCGAAGATTTCACCATTCTACAAGCACTGTCTAGCATTGACATGATCATTTTGTTTACTACCACCACCTTTGGCGTTGGTGGAACCTTGACAGCAATTGATAACTTGGGTCAAATTGGCAAGGCCTTGGGTTATTCAACTCAGAGCATATCCACATTCGTATCACTAGTAAGCATATGGGGTTTTCTCGGACGAGTAGCCTCCGGTTTTGCCTCTGAAATCTTGTTGGCAAAGTACAAAATTCCTCGCCCGCTGATGCTAACTCTAGTACTTCTTCTTTCTTGTGTTGGGCATCTCCTCGTTGCTTTTGGTGTCCCAAATTCTCTGTATGTCGCCTCCCTGATCACGGGATTTTGCTTTGGAGCTCAATGGCCGTTAATATATTCAATCATATCGGAATTGTTTGGCCTGAAGTACTACTCCACGTTGATAAATTTAGGTGCCGGAGCTAGTCCACTTGGTAATTACATACTCAATGTTAGACTGGCTGGTCAGTTGTATGACAGGGAGGCGTTGAAGCAAATGGCTGCAAAAGGACAAACAAGAAAAGAAGGAGAAGATTTAAGCTGCAACGGCGTGGAGTGTTACAATCTTGCTTTTCTAATAATAACTGGTGCTACATTGTTTGGATGCTTTACGTCCATTATTTTGCTTGTTAGAACAAGAAAATTCTATAAAGGCGATATTTATAGGAAATTCAAAGAGCAAGCTGAAGTGGTCGACATAGAGACTGACCAAGAATAGGGATGCAGAACACCGGTTGGTGCCACTATCTCCAGCTAGGTAGTGTAGCTATGGGGACATCCAGGATTCTTCACCGGGATATTAAAAATTGATTTTTAGTAATACTATATATCTTATTTTAGAACTTTTTGATCCTTATGAATTGTCATGATTCATGAAGAGCTGTGAATCCAATCCACAACCTTTCACCAGATAAAAATGTTATAAATATAATTTTAAGGACTCTGCACACTTTTTGTATATGCTTTTTTCTCTTATTGCAAGGATAATCCTGTTCTCGATAGTGGTTAAAAACTCCCTTTCACAAATAATGCAAGCCCCGCTACCTCCATGAAATGGTTTTGAAAAGGACCTCACTGCAGTCAACTCTAGATCCTGTTTACATTACCTTCGTTTTTACTTCTAGAATTGTATAATTTGTTCTCCACCTTTTCATGTTTTCTGGGATTCCAAAGTAACTTGACAATGATATGTCTTGCAGAATTAATGAAAAAGGATAAGAAGTATCCTCCTCAATTCAATTGAATGGCCCATTGTTTGATTGCAGATGAACCTGTTTTCTCGCTTCCTATTGCGCCGCAACTTGAATAGGATTCTGTTTCAGGTTTCAGACTGGAAACAGAGTACACGAAACTCCTTGACATTGCACGATAAGGGTTCAAACAATTCATGTTCCAGAGGCATTGGTAGAAGTAGAGTTAAAATTTGTTGATATGCGTCTAATTGACAGGCTCCTATTTGAAGAATTGCAGGAGAATCTTGTTGCCTGCAGAGCTCTAGCCTTTGTCGACGAATCCTGCAATCTTGCAAGTCCCATACTCATTTGAAGTTCGCTCACCGTGTGCCTTTTAAAAATGGTATGCGTAGCCTGTCGCTGTTTGTGATATTTGGGCTAAACCACTTAGCCCAAAGTAGGTTAGCCCAGCTCTCTGATGTAGCTCTGAAGCCTGTAATCGATATTTGGGTTTAACTAGAGGTAATTAACTCAGGTCTCGATTGGCTATCCTTTCACTTCGCGACGGACCAAATTACTTTCTTTGAGAAAAAACAAGAAAATATGACAATTACAAGAAGGAACTGCAGCAAAAGTTAAAAAGTCATAGGTGGGCATCTTGGATACCAAGGTGCTATTGAGTTCTTCAATCCCWGAATTGACCAGATTGCCTATAGAAGTTTAAGCCTCATTTGATGGACTATTCGCGATCATTAATAGAGAAACTCTTATCATTTATATTATATGAAAATGTTTGAATAGTGCATTGGCTGTTCTGGTATCAAAATTTTTTTTATTGTAAGCCGGCCATTGRTAAGAGTCAGAAATTAGGAGGTAGATGAAATGCTCCAAACACATGCACACCTTCAAAATTAACTCGCTCATACCTGTTTTAAATATAGAAATATAGTTGCAAGGACAGAACAAACTGACATCGGATCTTAAGAAATAACCTTGTGTAATGCATGTGGGCAGAGTCGGGGAATGTGATTGGAGTTCAAATGAAGAGTTTTGCTCTGCATCTGCACCAGCAGATGGTTTAAGAAAAATATTGTCATAATTTTTATGAATACAATAAGTCAAATCTTGAAATTCTTTAGTGGCAGTGATGCTTAACTTAATTTATGAGAATTCTTCTTGTAATCTTGTTTTTAGAACCTTTGTAATTAAATATCACTTATATAATTTGATTTTCCCGTTCTAACCTCTCAATTATATTATGTATGGTGATAAATTATTTCAAAACATTTAATGGTAAGAAAAGAAACTAAGATTTATATTCATCGGTGTGCAATCCTTCCTATCTTGGTCACCAATTAATCTTCCTCCTTGGATACATGAATTTCATAATTGTACATACTACATGTACTATTRGAATTTATTGAGTTCATATGCACACATTCGATTGATCACTTTCATCATTGTATTTTGAACTTATATATGAACTTTCCAATACTAAACAAATGTCTATGGTTGTTATACTTAGAATTTCATATATTTGTCCTCTATTCATGTGAAAGCTAAATACATAAACGTATGCATTTTATTTGGTCATGAATCCCACTTAAACTTGAGACTCGGACAAATAACTATGTACATATATAAATCATTAAGGATTCAAATTAATGACCACAAAAGATACTTGAAATAAAGTATATTTATCCTACAAGCTTATTAAAAAAATAATGAAGGTTATATACCAAATTAAGAGGACACTCCTTTTCATGTATCACTAATTTAATAACCTAATTCAAATAAACATAATAATGAAGAATACAAATTTTCTTGGACGAGTAGCAGCTGGCTTTGCCTCAGAAATCTTCTTGATTAAATACAAATTCCCTCGGCCCTGATGCTAAGCTTTGTACTTCTTTTCTCCTGCATCGGTCACATTCTCATTGCTTTTGCGGTTCCAAATTCTCTCTACATTTCTTCTGTGATTATTGGATTCTGCTTCCGAGCACAGTGGCAGTTGCTATTTGCAATTATTTCAGAAATATCTGGCCTCAAATATTGCTCCACCTTGTTCTAGTCTGGTGCTGGGGCAAGTCCTGTTGGGGCTTATGCCCTTGATTTGAAAGCTGCAGGTCATCTATATGACTAAGAGGCAATGAAGTAACTGGCAGCTAAGTGGCTAACGAGACAAGCTGGGCGAGATTTGACATCGGTGGGGAGTGTTGCAGACAATCCTTTATTATTATCACGGCAATAGTACTTAGAACAAGAGGGAGACATTTATAAGAAGTTCAAAGACGATCCAAAGGCCGAGAGTCGGATGCATTTCTCTGATGATGCCCAGCAAGAAAATGAAGTTCATCTTCATTCCGCTGGCGTTGCATCTCAAGGAAATGTATAGCTAGCTATAGTCTACAACATCAGTTCTTCACTTCATTTCATAACCTTGGCTGATGATGTGACTATTTTTTGTTTAGTTAAAAAACCAATCCAGTTTTCGCCTCAGAAAACAACATATAACATGAAACTATAGTTAGTTTCAAACACCTGCACCTATAAGTTTAAAACTATATTGGCTAAACTGGATCGTGTAGAGCAAGGAAAGAATGGGATGRAGAAGCCATATGTCCCACATTGGCTAAACAGGATTATTTAGCCCGGGACAGCGTTCTCATATTGAGCCATCTAAACCGCAGCAAGAGCACGCAGCCACGCGGGGAGCACAGAGCGAACTATTCTTTCGCCTTTTACTAAAGAATACCGTGTGCTCGCCGCAAATAGTGGCATACGCCAATTTTTGGAGAGGTCCTCCTCATTGGATGGGCTTCTACATCGCGGAGTACAAATTTTTCTGTCCTTTTAGTCTGTCATATATTCACGTGGAAGACCAAGGAATCTTAGAAAAATGCTGCCATTGAAGCGCTCAAAGATTTGACTAACGTTGTCACGTCGATCGCACCGGCCAAAACAGATACAGCTCGTGAAAGTGGCTTTCGATCTTCAAATCTAGTTTCAAAAATGAAATTCTAGTCCAAGATGGTTAATTTTTAACAACTAGGAATTGTTTAATTTTTTGGTAATTTGCTAAAATATCGATTTTTTAAAGGTATTTGCACTTACTATTTAAATAATTTTAAATGTTAAATTTATTATTGTCATGAAAATTGCTATTTACCATTAAATTAGTTATAATTTACCATGTATATGAAAATTGTTTGTGGAAAGGTTTGAAATAAAAATTGATGAGAACATCCAATTTAAAAATAAATATTAAAAATTTACTACTCACTATAATTATGTTATTTACAATTAAACTCACTAAAGTCACCAAGTTATAAGAAAGTATTACTAAAATGTNCTAACGTTGTCACGTCGATCGCACCGGCCAAAACAGATACAGCTCGTGAAAATGGCTTTCGATCTTCAAATCTAGTTTCAAAAATGAAATTCTAGTCCGAGATGGTTAATTTTTAACAACTAGGAATTGTTTAATTTTTTGGTAATTTGCTAAAATATTGATTTTTTAAAGGTATTTGCACTTACTATTTAAATAATTTTAAATGTTAAATTTATTATTGTCATGAAATTTGCTATTTACCATTGAATTAGTTATAATTTACCATGTATATGAAAATTGTTTGTGGAAAGGTTTGAAATAAAAATTGATGAGAACATCCAATTTAAAAATAAATACTAAAAATTTACTACTCACTATAATTATGTTATTTACAATTAAACTCACTAAAGTCACCAAGTTATAAGAAAGTATTACTAAAATGTAAAACTAGGGTGTACTTGTATTGGTGTTTGGTGGGAAAAAAAATTCTTTTTGTTGAATTAAAAGTTTTTAAATGAAAATGATGGGAAAATGAAAACTTTAAATTCTAAATTTATTTCTTAAATGATCCATGAAAATTTTATTTAAATTGAAAAGATAACTAATAATTTGTTGAATAAAATATTATTAAAGAAACACTTCTCACTTTAATATTTGAATATTCAATTTTGAAAATTAATTATTTGCTTCAACACTTGAGTGTAAATATTCAAATATTTAATTATTAATTCGAATTAAAACTTATTCATACTTAATTGATTATCCTCGAAACAAAAATATACCTAGATATTAGATATTCAATATCCGAATAATGAGACCAAGATAACAGAGTATCATGGTGCCATTACCGGGTATTGTAAAACCAATACGCAGGCAATGCTCCATTATTTGATTTTTTTTTTTTTTCTTGAAAAGTCCCTTGACGAAGATAGCGTCAATGGTGGTAGTTGGATGGAATTGATAATAAAGAAGAGGAAATTTTTTATTTTTCGTGAAGAAAGTTTATTATGAATTTCTTTTTTCATATAAGTAAGATTCTCTTGATGAAAAAATAATATAAATAAGTTTTTTTGAAACGAGATGTTACATTTCGTTAAAAAAATTGAACAAATGAAATGTATAAAAAATTTGAAAAAGATTTTAATTAACGCATCAAATTAAAGATTCGAATTGAAAATAGTAAAATAAAAAATTTTAAATGATGATGTTTTATATATCCTAATTATTTTGATTTTTACCATAAAACCAATCAAAGGCAAGTAACTCGCATTCCAAATTCTAAGTTACCAAATCATTAGTGGCAATATTCCAGATATATTCGACCCACAGTTCTCAGCTAGATACATTATTGCATTTGGCGAAGCAAATCAATATAACGAATGATGGCATGATACCAAAGAGATCATCATTGACCAGGGTACATAGTTTATAAAGATGGGACTATTGGCGCACCGTATCAAATAATTGGAAATTTTGATTTGCTCGTCCAGATACATTGTTGAACGTCTATCCATATGTAGAACCCTCTCATCAATTAAGCTTTATTCATCAACGGAGTAGCGATAAGCATTCTTAGATCTAGCAAGGAAAAGAAAAGGGAAATGGTTATGGATGAACAGAGCTTAGTTGGTGATTACAGAGCCGTGGGGAACTTCAGCCTTCACTTGCTAAATGGCCGATGGTTCATGGTCTTTTCTTCCATCCTGATCTTGTCGACGTCTGGCACTACTTACATGTTTGGTATCTACTCCGAGGGGACATTAAAGAGTAACTAAGCTATGATCAGACTACTTCGAACCTGCCCGGTTTCTTCAAGGACTTGGGTGCCAACGTTGGAATCATATCGGGGCTTTTCAATGAGGTTGCCCCTCCTTGGCTGGTTCTCTCGTTGGGTGCAGTTTTGAATTTTGTTAGTTACTTCATGGTATGGCTAGCAGTAGTGGACATGTTGCCAAACCCCAGTATGGCAGATGTGTTGGTATATATACGTCGGCGCGAATTCTCAGACAGTTTGTGAATACTGTGATTTTAGTTACATGCGTTAAAACTTCCTGAAGAGCAGAGGTGTTGTAATAGGTTTGCTTAAGGAATTTGTTTGCCTCAGTGGTGCAATATTCACACACCTTTACCATGCTATGTATGGACACAACTCCGAGTCTCTCATCTTACTCATCGGTTGGCTTCCGGCAGCTGTTTCTGTTGTTTTTCTGAGAACAATTCGCACCATGAAGGTCGTTAGACAAGCAAAGGAGCTCCTATTATTTTATAATTTTCTCTACGTAGCTCTCGGTCTTGCTGGTTTTCTCATGATTATCATTATCTTGCAAAACACAGTTGCTTTCACAGCTGCTAAGTATGCAGGAAGTGCTTCTTTTGAACTTATTTTACTCGTTGCACCTATTTTGGTTGTTGTCAGAGAAGAGTTCATTCTTTGGCAGTCAAAGAGCCAAGCTTTGGACAGTAATAGCCAATTGAAACCTTCTACGAAAAATCCGCCATGGATTGATTTAGCAGATCAACCAGAAGAATCGAAGTCACCAGCAGCAGATCAACATCTACAGGTGCTCCCAAGAATCAGGAAGAGCAAGTTTCTTGCTTTAGCAAAGTGTTTACTCCTCCACAGAGAGGCGAAGATTTCCCCATTCTACAAGCACTGTTTAGCATTGACATGATCATTTTGTTTACTACAACCACATTTGGCGTTGGTGGAACCTTGACAGCAATTGATAACTTGGGTCAAATTGGCAAGCCTTGGGTTATTCAACTCAGAGCATATCTACATTCGTATCACTTGTAAGCATATGGGGTTTTCTCGGACGAGTAGCCTCCAGTTTTGCCTCTGAAATCTTGTTGGCAAAGTGCAAAATGCCTCGGCCCCTGATGCTAACTCTAATACTTCTCTCTTGTGTTGGGCATCTCCTCTTTGCTTTTGGTGCTCTGTATGTCGCCTCCCTGATCACGGGATTTTGCTTTGGAGCTCAATGGCCGTTAATATTTTCAATCATATCGAAATTGTTTGGCCTGTAAGTACTACTTCACATTGATAAATTTGGGTGCCGGAGAAAGTCCACTTGGTAATTACATACTCAATGTAGGAGTGGCTGGTCATTTTTATGACCGGGAGGCTTTGAAGCAAATGACTGCAAAAGGCTAACAAGAAAAGAAGGAGAAGATTTGAGCTGCAACGGTGTAGAGTTTTACAAGCTTGCTTTTCTAATAATCACTGGTGCTACATTGTTTGGATGCTGTATTTCTATTATTTTGCTCTTTAGAACAAGAAAATTCTATGAAGGGGACATCTACAGGAAATTCAAAGAGGAAGCTGAAGTGCTCGACCTTGAGACTGCCAAGACCAGCTAGGTAGGTAGGTATGAGGACATCCAGGATTCTTCTCCGGGATATTAAAAGTTGATTTCTAGTAATACTGTACATCTTATTTTAGAACTTTTTAATCCTTATTAATATTCATGGTTCATGAAGGACTGTGAATCCAACCCACAACATTTCACCAGATAAAAATGTTATGAATATAATCTTAAGGACTCTGCACAGTTATTGCATATGCTGTTCTTCTCTTATTTCAAGGATAATCCTATTCTCCATAATGATTAGAAACTGCCTTTCACAAATAATGCGAGTCCCACTACCTCCATGAAATGGTTTTGAAGAGGACCTCACTACAGTCAACTCTAGATCCTGTTTACATTTACTCCGTTTTTACTTCTAGAATTGCATAATTTGTTCTTCACCTTTTCATGTTTTCTGGGATTCCGAAGTAACTTGACAATGATATGTCATGCAGAATTAATGAAGAAGGATAAGAAGGATCCTCCTCAGTTCAATTGAATGGCCCATTGTATGATTGCAGATGAACCTGTTTTCCCGCTGCCTATGCGCCGTAACTTGAATCGGATTTCATTTCGGGTTTCAGCCTGGAAACAGAGTACACGAAACTCCTTGACATTACATGATAAGGGTTCAAAAAGTTCATGTTCCAGAGGCATTTTAGAAGTAGAGTTGGCTCGAGCAAGTTGTCAAAAAAAAAAAAAAAAAAAAAACATTGTTCTCATGTGTCTTTTTGCTCAGAGTCCTATTTCAAGAATTGCAGGAGAATCTCGTTCCCTGCAGAGCTCTAGCCGAATCCTACAATTCTATTCACTCAACAAACCTAAAAAGCAACAGAAATCTTTTACCTTTTTCTTATGATCTTCTAGGTTATAGAAAGGTTTAACATCCAAAATTTTGCAGAACTAAGGCCCCAGTTGGGATTTGCTAGATGCAGCAAGCATCAGGTCATTTTCCATTACCAGAAAATGCACCCATGAATATACTATAATAATGTCCCCTTCAAAAGAAGGTCCTACCATCCACTTGTGAAGTCAATTCTGAAGTCAATCGTGAACTCCTTATTGTGGTGCCTGTATTGGCATCAAGCTTTACCGCGTGGGAACCTCACTCGTAAAACTAAAAAGTATTGCTATATTATTTAACCTGCTAAAAAGATCCAGAAAAAGAATATATATGATTGAGATTTTTGTGCGGGTATGCTTATCAGAATTATCGTACTTCTTCTCATATTTTACTTTATTATTATAACGAAAACTTAAACTTTTAATACTTAAAAGGTGGAAGTTTTGAACCGACGTTCCTCCAAGGGGGCAAACTATATACCTCTTTCTAATATAAAACACCTCTTCAATAATTTATATCCACCCAAGCTGGAGTCCTAGCTTAATAGCAGCATCTAACCAAAAAGAGAACACCATGGTGGTAGCTGAGCAGAGGGCAGGAGCCACTGGCTGGAGAGCCATGGGCAATTTTGGCATCCACTTGCTAACCGGTCGATGGTTCACGGTATTTGGTTCCAATCTGATCATGGCCATGGCCGGTGCTACGTACATGTTTGGCCTCTATTCTGGGGACATTAAATCATCACTAGGCTATGATCAGACCACTTTGAACTTGCTAAGCTTCTTCAAAGACTTGGGTGGCAATGTTGGAATCATTTCAGGGCTTATCAATGAGATCACACCTCCCTGGGTGGTTCTCGCCATGGGTGCAGTCATGAACTTTTCTGGTTACTTCATGATATGGCTTGCAGTGACCGGACGCATTTCCAAGCCTCCTGTGTGGCAGATGTGTTTATATATCTGTCTCGGTGCAAATTCACAAACATATGCAAATACTGGCGCACTGGTTACCTGCGTCAAGAACTTCCCGGAGAGCCGAGGTGTTGTCTTGGGCATCCTAAAGGGCTTTGTTGGCTTAAGTGGGGCAATAATCACACAGCTTTTTCATGCTTTCTATGGAAACGACTCCAAGTCTCTTATTTTACTCATTGGCTGGCTTCCTGCTGCTGTTTCCTTCATCTTTCTCCGAACAGTTCGCATTATGAAAGTTATTCGACAAACAAATGAACTAAAGATTTTCTACAGACTTCTCTACCTATCACTGGGTCTTGCTGGTTTTCTCATGATTGTGATCATATTGCAAAATAGGCTCTCCTTTAATAGGACTGCTTATTCATTGAGTGCATCTGTAGTGCTTGTTTTACTCTTTGCTCCCTTACTGGTGGTCGTAAGAGAAGAGCTCAATCTTTGGAAGAGGAAAAGACAAGTGTTGAACAATGCTTCCCACTTGAATGTTGCAGTTGAAAATCCACAGGCTGTTGAATTAGCTACACCGGCAACACATGAAGAGGCACAACCAGCAGCAGCTGCCGCTGCTCCAAAGAACCAGGACAAGGCGGATTCTTGCTTTAGCAACGTTTTCAGTCCCCCGGAGAGAGGCAATGACTACACCATACTGCAAGCACTATTTAGCATTGACATGATCATTTTATTCACTGCTACAACATTCGGGGTCGGAGGAACCTTGACGGCCATTGATAATCTGGGGCAAATTGGCAAGTCCTTGGGCTATCCAGCTGAGAGCATATCCACGTTTATATCACTGGTGAGCATATGGAATTATCTTGGACGTGTGACCTCCGGCTTTGTATCCGAAACTTTGTTAGCAAAGTACAAATTTCCACGTCCACTGATGCTGACGCTAGTGCTTCTGATCTCTTGTGCTGGACATCTTCTCATCGCCTTTGGTGTCCCAAATTCTCTGTATGTAGCCTCTGTGATTATGGGTTTTTGTTTCGGAGCTCAATGGCCATTAATATTTGCCATCATATCGGAGTTATTCGGCCTGAAGTACTACTCGACCTTATACAATCTTGGTGGCGGAGCCAGTCCACTTGGTGCATATATACTCAACGTTAGAGTAGCAGGTCACCTCTACGACAAGGAGGCTCTGAAGCAAATGGCGGCGAAGGGACTCACCAGAAAAGATGGGGAAGATTTAAGCTGCAATGGCGTTGAGTGTTACAAACTTGCTTTTATAATAATCACGGCTACCACGTTGTTTGGGTGCCTTATCTCTTTCATTTTGGTGTATAGAACCAAAAAATTCTACAAAAGTGATATTTACAAGAAGTTCAGAGAGCAAGCCAAAGTCGTCGATCCAGAGGTAACAACCGGCAGAAGCTCACCGCCTGCGCCACCTCCTCAGGCTGGATAGGTTTTACTTAGTACTACTAATAGTTTCTTGCTTGTAACTAATAGTAAAATTAGAAAAAGGCATACAATGGACACCTTTTAGTCTCCGTTTCTTTTTCTTTTTGACTATGGCTTGAGGAACATTCCTCGAATTTATCATCGATTTCATACTATTCTACTTAGTGATGGTTTTGTTGATTATCTAAACTCTCTTTTTAACATAATTATGTATATTAATGAATTATTAATTTTTATGTATGATTTTAAATAAAATGGTAATTTTAACAAATATTTTTAATTATTCTGGATTTTTTAAAAAAGTGTTGATTTTTAAAAACTTCTATACATATTAAGAAAGTAATAATTCTAACAATTATTGATTTTTATGCTTATTAAGAAAGTGTTAAATTTTTAAAACTTTTAAATCCTATATTCTCTTAATTTTGTACACATTATTTAATATTTTGACTAGTATTTATTTAACACCTTAAAAATAATATCTTAGAGCTAAAAAAACTAATCAATAAATATAAAGGAAAAAAAGTATTTAATACGTCTTTAATATTTTAAAGTTAAAAAAATTAAAAATGTAAAGTATCATTATTAAACCGACATATAAAAGTACATCAGCTTTTCTGCCGTCTAGGACATATCTTCCTCTTATTTGGGAAACACGCTGAATTAACCAATTTTGGTGGACCAAAACGGCAAAAAGAGAATTTTTTACTTCTTAGTATACAGTTTCTCTTATATTATTATATTAATAAGCACGATCAATCTATGTACTTAACTCTATGATGAAGAGAAAGAGATATTAAAAAAATTAATAATATATACACATTATTTTYTAATTAATAAGCRAAAAGTGTATAGCAAATTTATATCAAATCAATCAAAGAGKATATTATCCTCTCACGTCAATTGTACTGGATAAACCAAAGATGAACTTGCTTAAAAAGGAAAATGAAGRAGAAGACGACAAAGTACGCGCGCAAAGAACACGACATCTGCAGCACAGAACCTCTGTGCAGCTTACGTTTGTTTGCAGTGGATATGGACTATGGGATCTTGCTAGTGAAGAATGCAAGCAGAAAATGAAGATAAAAGATCTTGAACCACCCAATTTTACGTCTGTGTCGCATCAACAATAAATTAAGGGGAACAAAATTGTGGTATCCATCAAACCTTGGATATCTCCGTGAAACTAAACCCTTTATGCAATTATTGCAACAAAGCCATTATGCAAATATCATACCAAGTAGCCAACCATCATGAACTGTCAAAACGATCTTACAAAAGTCTTAATAATCCGACCTCACTCAACCATGTGTAAAACAATATGAGTTGGTTCGCGTAGATCGTGTAGGATCCCCACCACCATCCATCTTTCCGACCAACAAAAGGAGGAAGCAGTCCTACTTCTGGACCCGGACCATAATCAGCTTTCACCCTTCTTAACCTAGAACCTTACTAGGGGATGACGGCTAAGTTCACATGATAAAAGAATCAAAACGCAGCACGCGTAAGCGATTCGCAGTCGCCCGTATCACCATTCTTGTCTTGCATTGGCCGGCCTAGTCGTCTAGTCCATTCAAGAAGCCATCTAAGTATTTGCATGCACGCGAGTGATGCAGATAGCTGAGCTTTACATGAGCACTGAGGTTCGACAATTGCCTGACGCAATCTCTCAATCTAGAGCCGGTACCTGTTTTTTTKATTTGGAAGTGTACCTTAACAATACCAGAACAAGGATCGAAAGCAAAAATAACTTATATGCATTTGCTTACAAAACATTAATGTCTAAAGAACCTTRAGGGTCTGAAATAATCAGCAGAGACAGCCGAGTACAGATAGCGTTCGAAAACTCACAACCAAATATTTCATAAGTTTTGTAGGTATAAATATGATATTATACTATTATATTATTAATTATCGGGGTTTATCTAACAAGAATAGTAATTAAAGTAATTCTGTTAATGATTGATTCGATTGACTTCCAAGTCATGAACGAAGAGAATAATACCTTTCCTGTATACCAGGAGAGAAAAGATAAGGCTCGGAAAAAGATCAACTTACAAAGGCTCATCTATAATCTATGGTTTTGATTGTCAAGTAGTTTAGCAGGATTACTAAAAATCCCTTCTTCTTAAGCTCTTCGGTTCTACTCCTTTTCTTTCATGGTCATGCAAACTGGAACTAAAAGTTGGCAAAGAAATCTGGAAAAGCCTCCRAAATTACATACCAGTAGCAAATACAGGTCATGAGGAATAACCTCAAGGTAGGCCTAAAGAGCAAAGCATCTTGGAGCTGTTGCTATCTGCATAGAAAATGTAAGTCATATTCATTACACTCTCCAAAAAAATGACACAATGACTTTTCAACATTAGGACTACTCATCAAACTTTTTGTCTGCACTGAAAGTCGGCATATCAACAAGTTTAGAGTTTTAAGGAACAAAGACACATTTCCTCTTTCATACTGTGCCATCTAGTTCTTTCTCGTCAAGAAAAAACCACTCAGTAACGATAGTGGACAAGTGGGGAGATCATTTGCATGCAATGTGACTGAAGTGATCCACGCCAGGACCACTCAGTCTTCTCTTCAACATCTTGAATTCCATACGTTTTTGTGTTGGCCCTAGGTTTCTGAAATCATTTCACTTTAACTCACCTACATGCTTATCTTTCTTTTCCTTGTTCTGGACCATGAATCTCCACAACCACTCATTAGATCCACCTAGTTCTTGCTTTTCACAATTACATCAACATAGCAGCCATGACAAAAACGGGCTCCAAACGTGCAGGATTGAAACTAAGGCTTGTCATGGTGAATTTGTGTGCTCTAAGGTGCAAAATCAGC
Source organism: Rhazya stricta (assembly GCA_001752375.1). Taxonomy (NCBI): domain Eukaryota; kingdom Viridiplantae; phylum Streptophyta; class Magnoliopsida; order Gentianales; family Apocynaceae; genus Rhazya; species Rhazya stricta. Next base: position 477,624 of record MEJB01000007.1, on the reverse strand, counting down.
TTGAAGATATTCAGTTAGTGGAGTTAAAATTGGATCAAACAATATTATYGTTGGGACTTAAGATGATATACTTGGAGTTCTTCGCAACTAAACCTCTGAAAGTGCTACTTGCTATGGGTCGCAAGGGCTTTTCCATCGTCAATACTTAAAGAACTTGATCTTGAATTTATGATCCTGCACTGGAGCGTTGAAAGACCCAAAGTTTTAGATTCACTTTGACCTTCTCCAAGCTTCTTCACAACATATAAACAAGACAGAAAACAAAAGGCAGAGGCAGCTAAATTTSGACATATACAGCTGGGCTTGACACCTTCAGAAGTCCTTTCGTTCCTATCTTTCCAAATCAATCACAAAATGATAACAAGTTCTGCATCATATGCCTCCTCGGTATTGATAAGTGATCTACAACCATACCAAGTCTCAAAATATGCTTTATGTGAGACATCAACCATTGCAAACCCAAAAATGCAGAAGAGCATTTTCCATAGTTATCTTGCATTTTGACCCTGGTACTTTACTCCCTTCTTTTTCACAATAGGTTTTTTTTTTCTTGTTCTTGAATGTACATCACATTCCACTTATTAACATACCATTAAGTTTGTTTTTACCATCTTTAACCTTATTTAATTCTCAAATCGAAATCATATGTCATCATCTTTTCTCTCATACAATTAATTCTCTTATTTTTCAATATAAAAATAAAAATGTCACTTTAATAACAATTTTATACCAATTTATTGTCTTATTGGTATATGTCTTTTACCCTATTGTGACATTATTTAAAAAATGGAATGAGTATTTCCTAAGGCTGTACGGGGTTTCTTGACGGACCCCTACTGAACTTATGCTGTTACAGTTTTATAGTTTCATTTGAACATGTGCAAGTAAGGGATGTGGCTTGCCAATCAGCCATTAAAATAAAAACCAGAGAAGAGGAATTGAGAAAGTAACACCAAAGGATCCTGGAAACAACAGAATGTGGATAGATGTGATCCAGGCTGATCATCCCCAAGGACATTTCTTCAGAAGATGAGAAAAGATAACATTTTCCTCTCTCCCATGACATGTTTCTCAAAATGCTCTTAGTTAATCTATTTACAGTGGATTTGTCCAAAGCCATACTTATCAAGGTATATTCCAACAGCCTGAAGTTTTTATATATCAGTGGAGATGTTCTCCACTCAGGGAAATAAAACTGCAACCTTCTACTATCTCAACTCATGTACCGGAAGTGCATTGCATAATTAAGCAGTGAAAATTAGACGAGAAACTATTAAATATTCCTTGCTATTAGTACTTGGATGAAGGGCTTGTATATCATGTTTGAATTGATAATCAAACTCCTCTTGAGACTGATGAATAAATATGAAACTCATAACACATTCAATGTCATTGAAAACAAACTCGCAAGTCGAAGATGAGTCAAAAGGGATCAAAGACTAAACAAAGATTCATGAACGTTACAAAACTCTGCAGCTGCAAATTCCTTCGTCTATTTATAGAAACAGTCAGCAAGTCAAACATGACCCAGAATCAGAAACCTTAACTGAGATTTCAAGTATAAATATAAAAAAATTCAACAAAGAGTTTCTTTCCAGGATGGCTAGTAGCATATATCACTCACAGACCAACAGCTTGATCGAAGAAATTGCTTAGCAAGGTCTATTTCATATTTAGAGAGTGAGTTCCCTGAAATTTCTCAAAGAAATTGTGATTTGTATAGCAAATATTCACAGATTATGGAAGAAATGCAAAGCATATAATCATAAATAAGAATATTGCATGTCTCAAGGGCATAACTGATAGTTCAATATTTCATCAATATCACTCCTCTTTGAGAGTTATCTGTTTGCTGAATCCTATAACACAATCTGATTAAATCAGATTCGATTGGACATATACTATTTAGTAGTTTCAGTGAACAGCAATTGCACTCTGCCATTTCATTTTTAGCAACATCGAAGTACAATTCTTTTCAGGTCCAAAGCGCTGCCTTTTCTCAAGTTCGATGGCAGACAAACACAATCTACACACAAGCAGATATCAGAAGAAGCCAGATAAGAAATCAATTGCAGGCATTAAACACAGCAAAAAACACCACAGGGCACACTTGAAAGAGAGAAGTAAACTTTCTACTGCACAGGCGGTCTTAGCTGTCCGATATTGTAGCTCGAAAATCAGGTACTCGTTTATTAGTAAATTTCATTGAGAACTGACAAAGATTGTAATATTTAAAAGAAAGGGGAGGAGGCTTCACCCTGCAACACAAATTAGACGTCCCCTTCCTGC
>MEJB01000007.1:368814-472100 GCA_001752375.1 Rhazya stricta | reverse complement strand
TCTACTAGCTTAATAAATATAAAAATAAAAGTAAATTATTAAGATGAATAATAATTAACGATAAAAATTTTAACAATTTAAAATAACTTTTTATTAACAATGTGAGAAACCCGAAACTCAAAGTTAAATGAAAATAAAATATTAATTCGATCACTATTTGTGATCTCATCTTAAAAACTTTTAATCGGACCTTCATACTGAAAAAGAGTCCGAAGTTACGGACGGACCTTAGTAATCCGAATTCTTCAGGTTGACATTTTTCCAGTAGATGAGTCCTCGTTCCACTGGAGGTGTTTCTCTGTAGAAAAAGGGAAAGAGAAATAAGTCCACTAAAGGGGCTTAAACGGTGTCTTTGAGCGATCGTTTATCCGCTACAGAGTCAAGTCACGGCTTCAAGTCTCTTCAGGGCGATGGAACCAAAGTAGTAAATTATCGTTTTGTTTGGCTAGGTCAAATCCCATGTTACCCTCTCTCCGGTCCGGTCCTTTTCAATTTCAATCTTAATTTGAATTTCAATGTCTTGCTGACGTTGACCGKTTCATAGTTTTTGTCTCGGAAAGTATTTGGGTCAGCTTAATTTTGAGTCTGGTCCAGATTTGGGTTAGGTTGATTTAGTTACATATGSAGTAACTAATGTTGGGGCAGTTCTGTTACACTCAGCGCAGGTTTACCTATAGCAACTCTAATACTATATTGTTAATCTCAAATAAAATTAAAATTTGATATTTAGTAATCAATATATGAAAATTTAATTTAAATAATAAAAATGTTCAAATGACAGAAAAGTGAAATTAAAAAAATTACCTTCAATGCATTAATGTCAAACCTCTACCTATCTTATCTATCTAATATTTATTTTACTTAAAAATAATTAAAAAATTATTTTAAAACTCAAAGATTGTTATCATTGGTCGAGTCTGAATGATAAATAAATTTTTTTGATGGGTCAATACTTTTAACCTTTATTCTTTTCATGTTAGTATAATATATTTCAAAATATTATGAATTGAAAATAAAATTATTAAGATGCTATCCATTCTAATGGTATGATCGATTCTTGATAATATTAATAGTATAAGATAATAATATACAACTTATCCATCTGTCAACTAAAAAAATTTTTATTTAAAAAAATTAAGGGAACAAATATAATATATTGTAGATATATTTTGTACAAATGAAACAAAATAATAAGTTAAATATTATATAAGTGAATCAACATCGAATCTAGATTATATATATATATATATATATCTTCAATTATGTATATTATTCCCCCACACCCCTCTCTCCTTTTACATCTTATTTTTGATCTACCAAAATAAAACAAAATATTAGTTTGGTTTTCTTTTGAGATAGTTATTTTGGTTATTTATATGACTTTTCTTCTTTCTCATCACTCACCTACTTTGTAATTAGAAATAATTAACTATTCAGATATATAGTTATTTGATTATCTTTCTCAAAAGGAATAATTTTTTATGATTATTTTATTAATCTGTAAGACATTGCGAACATATAAGAGAGATGCTTTTAATATATTTTTTTAAAGYRAATTGAATCTTTATTATTATTAAAAGAAAAAAAGAAGGTTGGCATGCACTCAAGCAATTGGTCTCCGTTCATCAAAGTTTAAAAGTTTTCTAAGAGTAATGCTACACATTTGACGTGGATAGTCCTTATATCAAAATTTAATGCACCTAACATGAATGTTTAATGAAAAAAATATAAAATTAAAAGTACCTCTAATAAATTATATCACATATTTTGATTTTGTTTATGTGATATTTATTTTCTTTAGATAAAAATCATATAAAATAAAATTTTAAACTYAAAAATTATCTTCAATAAATAAGTCAACGTGTTATTCTGAATTAGACAATAAATTTTATCCGATAATCTATTTATTTTCATTTTAACATATCATGAATAAAGAGGTTACGTATTAAAAATAAATGATTGCAACAATTTATTTCCTTTATGTGATATTAACAAAGTTGCATTAGATGGTCTCGCCAATCGCTATTTGAACATAGAGCCATCTTGGTATTTCGCRCTGGAAAGCGAACAAAAGTAAGGATAACATCCACACACATCCTTCTTTGGATAAATATCCATTGGTACTTATCTGCTGCCAAGATTAAAAGGAGAACACAACATCCATTATTCCATGTGCCCTCGTCAAGACGCCATAATATTTTCACCTCAGCCCACGTGYACATCCCCAGCAAATTAATGTTTTCAATCCAAACACGGCCTATATTTAAAAACCCAGACTCCCTTTACCCAAAATACATAACCAGCTTCGTGTTACTACATTGCAAAGATCATTAAGAGAATCATCTAATAATGGATTAATTAATTAGTGCTTAACGGAAAATTTAAAGGATATATAGTTCAAAAGAAAACTAGAAATAAAAAAAGTCAGGATAATGGAAAAGAAAGGAAGAAAAGGACAAGAAAATTATTATGGCATTAGAAATACCTTAAAATGGCAAAAATTCGAATWTGTAATGAATCGCTTTCAATAGCACCCCTCCCTCTGACCCTCTTTTAATTTATATCCTCACTTTCGTAGCTTTCTCTCTCCTCCCCGTAGCTTTCTCTCTCTAGAAATTTATACATACATTTCTGTAGACATATATCTGTAGTTCTCTCTCTCTCTCATTTTTCTTTTTTTTTTTGTTTTCTCAGTTCAATCGCCGGAAAAGTTTCCACCCTCCTCCTGGATCACCTCTCCGGCGATCGATGACAGCCGCCGTTCCGATCCATCAGCAACCGTGCGATAACCTTTCCTCATGTTCCTACTGTAGATCCATACGCTCGAATTCATTCCTTCGCCACTTAAAAATCAAACATTGCAAATTTCTAGGGCTTTGATCTCTAATCTTATAAATATGATTTGATTTTAGTAATTTTTTTTAATTGTATTTCTATATAAACTATATACATAATTTCTGGGCTTAGGGTTTTGGATTTGATTGGGAGGGAGGGAGAGATGTTTAACAAAATCATGAAGAGAGGGCACCGTAAGGTGTCCAAATCAGATGGGGCTGATTACGGTTATGCGCCGGCTGGTGGTCGGAGCTCGGGCTCTGTTTCTACATCCAATGTGGTGGTTAACCACGCCTCTCGCGGTGGAGCTCCTGCCAATTCGGGACAGCCTCCGTCCACAGTTTCTGCTGCAGCCACACCGCTCGCGGGAACCATTGAGAACCTACCTTTGTTCCGGGATGTTCCAGTCACAGAGCGGCAGAATTTGTTCTCAAGGAAAATACAGATTTGTTGTTTCCAATTTGACTTCTCGGATACCTTGAAAATGGTTAGGGAAAAGGAAATCAAGAGGCAAACCCTCGCGGAGCTCGTGGATTATATACAATCAGGGTCGGGGAAAATCACCGAGAGCAACCAGGAGGAGATGATAAGGATGATTTCACTCAATATATTCCGATGCCTGCCTCCAGCTTCACATGAAAATACAGGGGCTGAGAATGTGGACCCTGAAGAGGAGGAGCCTTATCTTGACCCCTCATGGTCGCATTTGCAGCTAGTATATGAGTTGCTTTTGCGATACGTGGTGTCTTCAGATACAGATACTAAGATTGCCAAGAGGTACATTGATCATTCGTTTGTGCTCAAGTTACTGGATTTGTTTGATTCTGAGGATCCGAGAGAGAGGGAGTATCTAAAAACTATTCTTCATAGGATATATGGGAAATTCATGGTGCACAGGCCATTTATTAGGAAGGCGATAAATAATATATTTTATCGGTTTATATATGAGACAGAGAGGCATAGTGGTATTGGGGAGCTATTGGAGATTCTTGGGAGTATAATTAATGGATTTGCCTTGCCAATGAAGGAGGAGCATAAGTTATTTCTTGTTAGGGCACTTATACCGCTCCACAAACCGAAGCCAATTGCATTATATCATCAGCAACTGTCATACTGCATTGTCCAGTTTGTTGAAAAGGATTACAAGTTGGCGGATACCGTTATAAGGGGTTTGTTAAAATACTGGCCAGTCACCAATTGTCAAAAGGAAGTTCTCTTTCTAGGGGAGCTTGAAGAAGTGCTGGAGGCAACTCAGGCTGCTGAATTTCAACGCTGCATGGTTCCTCTTTTCAGACAGATAGCTCGTTGCCTCAACAGTTCTCATTTTCAGGTTGGCTCATATTTCTCAGAACTTTGATAAGTTATTTGCCCATAGTTACATTTTTGGAGTTAACTAAAAATTATGAGATAAGTATTTTCCTTCAGCTTTAGTATTTTATGACACACAATGTTCCATTACCTTTATGCACGTGGTATATTCGCCTAGTGTTGTGATCTTATTTGCTGTCGGATAGTAGCTAAAGTAGAAAAATCCATAACGTAACACTTTTAAGCTAGTTTTGGGACTATTTGAGGATTCGGTGGTTAATGCCATCATAAATTATTATTCTGTTGSCTTACTGGTTGATGCTTTACAGTTGGCCGGTATATGACTGTGTAYGTGTCCTCGCTGTTGTTTTCGTCATGTTTGCTTTTTTCTTTATTGGACTTCTCGTTGGCCTTAGAGCAGAAGCACCTAATCTATTTGATGCACGTGTTGCATCTGCAACGAAGTCAACTGAAATAGATATAAAGATATAAACCTTTTCACATGCATTTGATATGGAAAAAAGTTTAAAGGAGTGTGCTATAGGAGCGAAATTTGCCAGCAGCTGCCATCTTCTTAAATTGTGTTATTGTTACAGTTTCTATTCGTCTTCCAAGTAATCACATGTGATAAGACATCAAAATGGCGTGGAACGAGCATTAATGAGTATTAAGAACAACCATTACACTTGCTCATATCCAGCTTTGTTGACTCACCTTTTCTCTTTCTTTCTTTCTGTTTTTTTTTTTTTTTTTTGGGGGGGGGAGGGGAGAGCGGGTGTGGAGAACATGTAAACGCACAAAAAATGTGCAGATGATGAGGAAAGTGGTTTGGGAGAAGTTTCATTATAGTATTGCCCTTGCTAGTCCTTTGCATTGCGGGGAAGGCGCGGTCATCGCTGCTGCCACGCTGGTTCTTTTTCTCCTCGCTTCTCAGTCCCCACTGACATATTTCCATTTAATCGACCAAGCATCTTTGCCGTTGCCGACCTTTAAAATTTTCTCACTTCTCTGTCAAGAAACTGATGCTCATTATAGTTGCATGAAACGCTGAGTTGCTGCCACCTTGACATATTTTTTCGTTTACCAGGTACCATTTTAATCCTTCTCCAAGTAATCGACATTCTGCATTAAGACATTGGAATGTTGTGCGAACGAGCATAGATGAGTACTAAACGAGCTATTTACACGTTCGCTCATATCCAGCTTCTGTCTCACATTTTCTCTTTTTCTTTTTTGTTTTTTTTGTTTTTGGCAGGAGGAGGAGAGGGCGTTCGAGAAACTGTAAAAACGACAAAAAAATGTGGCGATGCATAAGAAAGTTGGTCTGGAGAAGTCGCAATAGTATTGGCTCTTAGTCCTGGAGTATGCGTGGCGTTTGCTTGCCACACGTTTCTTTTTCTCTCGTATCTCTGCTCCCTCACCTTGACATATTTCCATTTAATCACAAGCCATATCTTTCGTCGGATCTTTAATTGTCACTTGCTCTGCAAAGAAACTGTATGGTCATATAGTTCCCATCAACCTTGAAAGCTCGCTGAACTATATGGCTTTCGTCAGGTCTTTGGACTATTTTACAGGTTGCTTTATTGCGATGTTTTGATTTTTTTAAAAAAATCGGGGCCTAGATGACATGCTTGCCTCCTTTTAATTATTTCTTCAACCTTGCTCATTCTTGCTGATCCATGCCACATGGTCCATGTGCGTACATAAAAGTTTAAGAAGTCAGCAAGATTGTAACGTACCCATTGGCCTGGGCGCGAGCTTGCTCAGAGCAAACCACCATTTAGAGTTAAATGTTGTGCCGAAATGCCTAAGACATAAGTGTTTGAGAGATTGTTCAATTCTAATTCCTAGCCCTCTGAGAGTGCATGAACTGCACATCTGCGAGCCACCAGGATACTAATTCATGCTTTAGCTTCCAAAAAGTATCCAATATTTCTCAATTCGCATACAAGCGTTTCTCTATGCGAGCCGTGATAGAAAGTAACTGCCGCTATTACTCCACAATAACGTCATCAGCTCTGCAGGTTCCAGTCATGTTCTTGAGCTTCAGATCTTTACGTCTCTGCGTCATGAGTCAAACAAGTCCCTTTTGGCCTCTGAGCTTGATTCTTGTGGACATTTATGTGCGAGAAAGCTGCCCGTCAACTTACTCATTTTACCTGTCTGCTCTTGCGTTAAGTTTAATTAGCGATCTATTTAAGCGTGCATTAAGCGCAGCACTTCAGCGTTGCCTTTTCTTTTTTAGTGTTTAATTGTTGATTTTTGTTTGTGTTTTTTTTTTTTTGGGGGGGGGGGGCGCCTAGTGGAGGCATCTATCCTGATTTCATCTGAACAATCTAATGCTAGCTCAGAAGCCTTTTGCACAGTAACTGCTTACAGGCCTACTGGTAATGCCTGTTGGCCCTTAAGCATTATCCTGCCAAAGCAGAGATGCCGTCCCCTTAGTATATTCAAACTAAAACTTTTGGGTGTGTTCAGAGCTGACGTATCTGGCAGTGTAGTTCTCATGCGCAAGTTGTAAAAGATTAACAGGTTTGTGTCAAAGGAAAAAGGAATGCCATGCAGAAAAGAACAGTAGAATGAAATTTCTTGCATGCTTTGTCAAATCAAAATTTCTAGTTGATCTGCAAGTGGAGGCTTTTGACMGTTTGTAGATCAACTTGCAACAATGCTTTGCTGTTTCTAGCTATCTGTCTATGACAGTGTAACCTGTGCAGCTTTTTCTACGAAAGCAAGTGTATTTGGTTTCTGAACTCCCACAGAGTTGAACTCATTCTCTCAAACTAACTACCGACATGAAGCAAATTTTCATAATTACCCATATAACATCTCTATCCTTCACCGCACCATATTATGTCCTCATCTTACATAAATATTCTTTGTCGTGATAAGCACATAGCTAGATAATCTTCTATCAATTGCCTCTTTAACTAACTGTCCACATTATTTCCTGCTAACAGCTGCCTACCTTAGATCTATAATGTCATCCATATTCTGTCAATCTTATGTTATTTGTATTATAATTATTACTACTCTTTCTGAAAGTAGAATTATGTTGTACACAGGTCAAGTATGCTCAAATGGGTAGTGTATGATAATTGTAGGACAAGACTCTCCGTTTAATTAAGACACTGCACTATAGGTTGCACATTGAGGAAAAACAGAGTCTAGGTTGGGTTGGACCAGAAGATTTGCATTTAAAATGTTACTGTATAGGGATGGGCAATATGCTTTGTCCTTGCATTTCATGGAGTTCAGAAAATAGTTTGGTTCTTGGAAGCTAAACTTTGCTACGGTTGTGGCCACTAAGCATCATTAATGGGGCTGTGGCATTGGGTTTTAGGAATTGAAGGAAATTACTTTGTAAGCTACTTATTGCAATAGGTTTATAGAGTAAAAAAGGACTAACCAATAGTCCTCCCAAAACTGCTCATCACTTMTGAAATAAATGATAGTTYAACTCCTGTCCTGGACTACTCTATATATCATTTTTCAGAGAGCTTTTTTTGGGCTCCATCACTTCTGKAGTTTGCAACCTGGAACCAGAATTCAGTTTGCAGTTTTATGATTATGACCTATATTYGTGTCCTCTCACCACTATGGCTTTCATGACCTTGCTCTAATCCATTAGTTCCATTTCATACCAGTGGATCTGGTTCACATAGCTATCCCTCAAATTGTTATTTTATTTTTCTGGATATTTATTCTAATTTCTTTCACCATGTTCCATAGTTACAATTCTATAGGTGTTTGTGAGCCTTGTAGATTGCCTTGCCACTGCTAATCTTCATTACGTACAGGAGAAAGTATTATTTTCTGCCCCCCCAACCCCAAAGTCTACATTTACACCTTAAAAGAAGTAAAATTAGCATCATTTTTCATGCACTTGGTGTTTTTTTAGTAGTTAATCTTTTTACTTTCCTGCTTCCCCCGTTGTTATCATTGCCGTTGCATGTTTTCGGCAGTCTACTTGAATTTRCATTCTACCTCAACTTCCATCTATATCAATTACTTCTAGCTTAGATATGACATTTGGAAAAAGAAAAAAAAAAAAAATAAAGGTTTCTGCACTTTCTTGCTACTTAGTTCTTTATGGAAGTGGTAGCATATTCTGTTGAAGTCAGTTCTTGTTAGTTTCTAGCTTGAATCTTTTGCAAAGCTGGAATGACCTTTCAGGAAGTAGACAGTTTTTGGTGGTTAGAGATCTAGCTTAGACTTGAATCTCTATTTGGAGATTTAGCTATTTGCAATGCTTTTAGTCATTGTGGGAACATAAAGAGCTTCACTAGGACGATGTTGAAGTTGTAACCTCATCTTCCTTCTCATGTTGCTGGACCTATGAAGAAAAACAAAAAGAAATGCTGAATAGCCACATTGAGTTGTCTGTATGATTAAGGAGCTATTTTGTTTACTACGCATGCTCAATTGCAAAACAAATCTCATTGAGAAGTGTATGTGCGCATTTGTTTCGGGATTGTTTCTAGTTAGTTAATGTTTTGTGATCTTCTTCTGCCCTCTCCTCCCCGTCCCGCCCCCCCTTCCCCAAAAAATAATAATAATAATAATACCAGAATATTTCGATAGGAGCACAGTGCCAGATGTAGCATGTTTAGAGAACATTCATTTTATTTGAGGCTTTCATTTCCAATTACTTAACGTTTTTAATCTCTCTCTCTTTCTCTCTCTCTCTCTCTCTCTCTCTCTCTCTCTCTCTCTCTCTTCCTACCATTATAGCAGATATGAAGTGTTGGAAGAACATAATTTGATACGTGATACTCTTTCGACATTACAATAATAGATGGACTAGTATAATCGACCCACGATTCCTTTAGAGAAAGTAATGCGGGAGGTTAATGTTGCCTTTAAATTCATATTGTTCACTTGGCAATAGAATCAACACTAATGATTTGTTGAAGATGAGAAAGCCTGGGAAAGCTCTCAGTCCATATGTTTCTTGTGTGTAAGTTCAGTAAGAAAACTAATAATGACCTTTTCCTTTACTATCACACAGCAYGGAAGTTTTGGAAGAATATGTTCATTTTGGTGGATAAGAAGGGGCGTGTGCTAGCGCGATTCTAGAATTCATGCAAATAAGGTATTGTGATTTTGGCAAGACTTAAGAGGGGGAGAATTCTGTGGCAAGTGCTTGGTTTGCAATTTATTTGGTAATCTGGGTAGAAAGGAATAACAGGATTTTGAGGGATCAGTGTATGTCTACTGAGTTACATTGGGATGTATTTTTCTATCATCTCTTTGGGCTATAGCATGCGGTGTTGTTGGCGATTAGCATTGATAGATTTACAAAGAGATCGGAGGGCTGCGTCATTGTAGTTTTTATGGAACTCATCCTCTTTCTTGTATATTTTCTTTTATCTTGAAAAAGAAAATCACTGGTATATTGCATGAAGTAGATGCGAACTTTTTATTTTTCAACTGTTTCGGGCTATTTTGCAGGGACTGTAAAAGCAAAAAGATATTGTAGCGTGTGCAATTGCCTTTAGGGTCATCATGGAATGCAATTGATATCTTTATACATCTTTGCATTTTGTTCTAGACTTCTAGCACTTTTATCTCGTGTTCTGTGTTTGTATGAGGAATTTTGTTCATTAGTATGATTTGCACAAAGATAAGAGATTACAATCTTCTAGAGTCAACGTGGATAATCTAAAGCAAGTTTATGTTTCAGGTTGCTGAAAGAGCTCTCTTTTTGTGGAATAATGAGCACATTGTGGGCTTGATCGCACAAAATAGGAATGTCATTTTACCAATTATTTTTGACGCTCTGGAAAAGAACATACACAGTCTCACTGGAATCAGGCAGATCCATGGGCTGACTGTAAATGTCAGAAGAATGTTCATGGAGATGGATTGTCGAGTTGTTTGAGGATTGTCAAAGGCAGTATGTGGAGAAAGAAGCCAGAGCCAGAGAGTTGGAAGAGCAGCGAGAATTGACATGGCAGGAGACTTGCAGCTGCTGCTACTGTACAGAGGTTTAAGTGGATCTGTCAGGGGGGATATCTCTTTGGTGGTAATAGTGGCTCTTAGTGCTGATGATGCATGAACCTAGGCATGCTCTTCTCTCTATTGCTGGTCTTCTGTTTTCCCTTGTTATTATTCTGGGGGGTTGGGGTGGGTTCGGGATTTTCAGTTTTGGCCTGATCATTGAAGATAATGGGCGATGTAGCAAGCGATGTAAATATTTAGATGTATTAATATTTGTTGAAATGGGTTGTGCCAAAATCTTTTGTATTTGTTTACAATTTTCAGTCATATGATAGAATATTTTGTTCTCTTACATTGTAGCACTAATAACGAATGTTCTTTTCAGTTGTTGATATAGGGTGTTGGCCTGATCCCAACATCATAGTTTGTTGCTATGTTAATATAGTCCATCGTTCTTTAATTAATGTTTTATTAGTTGATAACTAACTAAATTCATTTTTGTATTCTTTTGGGTGCACCACTTCATATCTTATGATTTTAGCAACATCTGTAAACAACAGAATGTATTTAGAATAAGTGCAATAGGTCATCAATAAAACAACTTGAAAATGTACTGAAAGGGTCAGCCAAAAGGGAAATAGGAAAACGGGAGGAAACATTATACAGTTAGGTTTCAAAGAAGACAAAAATAGTAGTAAATTGAGTATCTTCATGTTTTCACAAAAGAATACAAAATAGCTTAGTCATTCAACATAACAAACAAAATGAGGCAGGCTCATCTTTGTGCCCGTAATCGTCTATTAACTTTTTATTATGTGGTCTCTTAAGTGGAAACTTCCTTTCAAAGCTAGAAGAAGAAAATAAGAAATCAGAATAAATAGACAAACTCACGAAACATGGATATTAGCGCAATATAATGTCATCTATTTATATTAAATATAAGAACGACTGCGATGGATTTTTTATATTATGTTATTTTTTTTATATGAAATAAGGTGTACTGCATTGTGAAGGATTAAATTCATAATATTTTTCACAGCTAGTCAAGTTAATAAAATGGTCAAGAAATCGAACCTAAAAATAGTTTTAAGGAAAAAAAAGTAGGAAAATTTGTTAAGAATGAATTATCTTTCATTTCTTCGTAACACAAATAGTTTTGAAAGAGCTTTTAACTAAATAAAAAAGAAATATATATTTTAACAAATTTGATTCAATTTTTGGCTCGAAATTTTAATTTTAATTCAATTGTAAAAATTTTATTCTRAAAGCRAATCGAATCGAAATTTTAAGGACTAATCATGGGRGGCATTTTTCTTCTTTTGTGCTCGAATCTCGTTAAACATGATCAAAATACAAGAGATAATGAATTGGAATTTATCTTGATTTTTCTTTTTAAATATTCTAAATGGATTATTTATCTGTATTCACTAATTGTTTCTACATCATTTTTGTGTTATAATAATATAATGTGATGATCGCCCTCCCCTAGGTTCCACTATGATTGTACGATAATCGCTTACCTCTCGACAGTCTATACAGTTAAACATTCAAAATAATTAAATTCATAATTATAATATAAACATCTCCTTAATCACAAAATCTCACAATATATAATTCTAATTTTACAAAACTAAACTTTATTGAATCTACCAAAACATAGGTACAACTCTCACCTGACAGTACAAATATTCTAACAATTACAAATGATTAGAGATTTCCAAGCTTCACAAAATTTATATATGATACGACTCTTCTAAAACTAAAGTCGAATGATTTCATTAAGCGTCTGGAAATATTATTAAAAAGAAAATATTTTAAGTTGATTTAGAATTATGATATATTAAAACTAGTACATTTGGTGAAATAGTGCTCATCACAACATGTTACCACGATAGATTATTTGCTACAGCAGGCTACTGTGATGAGCATTACTCCATCAATTGGTGAAATTACTAAAACGACAATCTTTCATACTGATTTATAATTAAAACAACGGTCTGTCGCGATCAACGCACTCACCAATATATGTGAACTACAGAAGGCCATCGYGATAGACATGTCTATCATCATGGGCATAGATATGAAAACTTTATTAAATTAACTTTCCATAATTTGTTTAAATGACTAAAAAATCAATTTTCAATACTCTCATTAAATTGGAAGTGACATGTCAATCAATGAAATGGTGACACATGTCAGCGATGACAATGTTCAACCAATAGAAATCAAGAAAAGTTTGGCGCATCAGGTGATGCTACGTCGCTCTTAAGTATCACTTGGATCAATCAAATCAACTCGCTTTATCTATAAATAGGCTGTTAAAGGACAAGATTAATTGGTCCAGAATTTCATATCAAAGTCCAGAAATTCACATTGAAGACCAAAGTTCAAGTTGAGAAGTTAAATTTCTCTCCAAATCTCAAGATCAAGCTACAAACAAGTTACGAAGCCATCAAAAAATTCTAAAGAGTCCAAATCCCGAGATCAAGATGCAAAGTCTTCCAAAAATTTCAAAGAGAAAAATCAACGGATTAAGTTCTTACCACGATAACGTTTCAGAGATTGTAATGCATATCTTATAAAATTTATAAGATTAATACATTAATTTACATTCATCTTGTTTCCTTATTATTATTTTACAGATGAGAGATTTGCCTAAACAATGGACATATGTGATGAATATATACTAATATACGTGCATCATCGTATGTGGTAGATAAACATATCTACCACGGTTGGGCGTTGTGATGCACGTATATTGGTATGTGTTCATCATAGATGCTCACCTTGATGGACATGTCGATCACAGTGGCCTCCTTGGTGCATATATATTGGTGAATGCGTTCATTACAATATGTCGTTGTGGTAAACATGTCTATCACGATGGTCTATTGTAATGAACGCATTCACCAATATAATGCCAGAAATTAAAATGTTGTTTCTATACATTCTTATTTTGTTAAAAATAAATTATATTTATCATAGTATCAAGATATATATCATGATTTTATCTATAAATCCTAGAAAATTTGATTTTACATGTAAAGTGATGTTTTTATCTTATGATGAATGAATTAAGGATATTTAAGCTGTTCGCAAAGTTGATATGATGTAAAGGCTGGACGATACGTCATGGAGATGATGAAATATATGAAAAAGTAAAAAGTAGAATTWAACAGATAAAGAAAAAAAAAGAAATACTACTTTTAAAATATGAAAGATGTTAGTATGATGAAAATGAAAAATCACCTAAACTAGAGTATAAATATAAAATTAATTATTTATTAAGTAAGAATAATATTTATTAGATTATTTATTTTCTTATTTTGATAATAAAATTTTGATTCAAAATTTTTTTATGAATAGATCTATTACCCATATTCTCCTTAACAATTTGATAAGGAGGGGGAGTACTTACTCAACATTCGATATCATTCGTCTATGCTCCAGTCCACATGCGTGCCATATTATAAACCATCGGATCAACATCAGAATTGAACGTGGGCCGTCAGATGGCGAGGACATTCCTAGGTTGCGCGAAGTTAATGGGGGACATTCCTATGGAGCGTTTTGGGAACAAGAAGAAAAGTCCGGCTGGGGCATTTTGTAGTTTTTGGCTCTTTTCTTAGCGCTCACCACCAATTCCCTTCTTTATCCGTTAATCCACGAACAATCTCTCTCTCTCCAATCGCTCTATCCAACTCTTTCCATGCTGCTAGTGTTGAGTTCGTAGTTTCATTTGCTAACATTCTTCTGACTCATTTACTGCCGGAAGAGACAGAAGGAGAAAGCCCCCTACCTTTCATAAATCAGCCTTCGTATATATCATGTCTAAAAAGGGTGGAGCAGCCCTTCAGAAGGATGTGCCATGGAGAGCATCTAATGCTCCCAGGCCCATCCCCAAAATTCACCACTCGCCGCTGCTCCGCATCCCTCAAACCCCTTATACGGATTATGCCCTCTCTGTGATGAAGGTTTGTATAGCTCTGTTCTTTCTTTCTGTGGATTATATTTCTGTGTATCTCTCAAAGTGGGTTTTGCTGTGTCTCTGGATTCTTTCATTTTTTAATAATTTCAGCACCCGAATCCAGTTGGAAATGGCTTGTGCAACGAGGCTATAGTGGAAGCAGCAGGGCCGGATTGTATCGTTCCCGGGCAGACTCCACCCATCAAATTACTTGGCCTTAAGGTTTACGTCAATCTTTGTTCCCATAACGGGTTATGRAAGGATACGCTTACAGTCATTTTCTTAAAAATGGTTATGGTSGTCTTTTTCAATTTATTTTGTCTTGCATTTATGGTAGAACGAACTGACCTTTACTGTGTTGAAGCCCACTTAAACTGGAGATAGAATAAAAAACTTATGTTTTATTACTAATCAATGATTTCTATGTGCTTCGCYTGCCCTTGTCTTTGTATAGATTTGATCAATTTAGCCTGCTAAGTTTCTAGTGCATTAATATCTGTGGTTTTTTGCCTTGATATTTGAATCCAAAAGGATTATATTTTTGGTCATTAATTTTTTCCCTGAAGAAACCAATCATGGAAGTGAAAGCTTATGAAGAACTGGGGCTTTAAAAGCAGTAAAATCTTTGGGTGGATTCTTATTCATTTGTCAAATTCAATCAGTTTTAATTAGGTCTAGTTCTTATGCTTGATTTACATGCATTTCATGTTTATCTGATAAACATGTCCAACGATCATGTTGGGTTTGCCACCTTTGGATATGTTTATAAAAGCAATCATAGATCACTCTCATACAGTTTATATTCCTTTCATCTTGTTAGTTGTATATATTGTTGATGATTCCATGTTAAACCTAAGCCTTATATGTAATATTACCAAATTGATCTTTTAATAAATGATAGAAGCATTATCCATTGTAATCAGTCATCAGCATTATGTGATTGTTATCATTTATGGATGCTAGTATCTTTTTGAGAGTGCAAGGTACTCTGTGAATTGAGAGTTGGATCATTTTAAACTTGCTTAAGTGATGAATTTGTTGGAAAAGATCTGCTTTGGTTTTAGAGAGATGTTACTAGTGATTATTGAGGTATTCTTCTGCCGTAAACTTGTTTACAAAATGAATTTATTGGAATGGGCTTATATTTGAACTAGGTTCACAGTGATCCCTCTTTCACAGTGATCCCTCTTTCTCAGTAGGTAGGTAAAGGTTCTCTTTTCTGCTTCGGTTTTAGAGAGATGTTATTAGTGATTGTTAAGGTTCTCTTCGCCTGGCAATTCTTCTTTAGGGAATATGAATCTGTAATGATTTCAGTCTGTAGGCTCTCCTTTGATGTGGGTTTGATATGGCTAAGAGTGAGTTAAAGATTCTGCTGATCCTGAGGAACATTTGGATGGAACAGCTCAAACCATAAGGATTTTCTGTTGAAGTAGCTATGCAATTCATCCTAAGGAACTTTCGTCCAAAAGAGAATAACTTTGTCTTGAGGTCAAAATGTGAATTTTGTTTATTCAAAAAGTTCCATTACATTCTTGATCTTGTGAGATCTTCCAAAAGGGTTAAACTGATCTGCTGAAAATCTCTGAAAATTCTCGAAAGGTTTTTTGTGGGTCGTTGATGTTTGTCAGGCATTGCAGCGGAGCTGCTAAGTGTTTGTGATCTTGTATGTGGATTTTACATCAGATGCTTTTGAGGTGTATCATTTAACCTCACTGTTATGGGTACTGGGACTGAATGGAAGAAATTTAGCTTGTTTGGCCCCCAAGCTTTAAAGTTTCTAGATATCATGATTGGCTCATATAAAAATAAGCGGGCTAATAGCATAGCACGGGTTCTAAACTTAGAGGAGCAAAAGTGTGATGAAATTTTTTTGTTTTTGTTTTTTTTTTTCTTTTTTTTTGGGGTTTTGGTGAGTTCTTGTATCATTATTATTTTTTCTTTCTCGCGGTGTAGAATGAAGTTATCTTTCATTGTAATCCATCAATACCTTCATGATGTTTTTATGAGGACGGGTTTTGTTTAATCAATCAGTTGTCAATCAGTTGTTCTAATATCTGGCATAACAACATGGGATAAATGCCAACTGGCCCTTCTTTGGGAACTATATTTGCACAAATACTGTGACAGAATGAATTTCTGTTCCCGCTCTTTTTCTTTTCTCTGTCTTCTCAAGCAAACATAGTTTCTTTGATGATCACCATGCTTTTTTATTTTAATTTTGCTGCTTCAAGCATTATCTTCTTGAAAAATAGTTTGTGCCAAAAGCGAAAATAGGCTTTTATTATTTTCATTTGTTCATCTTTTGTTACTTGCAAAGTTAGAAACTTCAAACACTTTATCTACGAAGTTATTTGATCCAAGTTATATTAAAAGCTTTTGATCCTTATTGGCATCTGCTGTTTTGCTTTGTTTTAGGTGTGGCCCATTGAAATAGACTTGAAATTTATGGAACCTGTTGGACGAGAGCTCAAGTCCATTGGGAAGGTGAGCTCGTATATAATATTTATGCAGTTCTAATGATCATTCTGAGCTAAAGAACGGTCGTGATAGGAAATAATTTGTTTTAGTATTTKAATTTAATATTTTCTGCTGATACACTAATTATTCTCTTGCAATCTAATCCTGCATGAATCAAGGAATATCTGTTTAGCAGTTCCCTGTTTATAGAACTAAATCTGTTAACATATTAATCTGTGATGATTTGATGCTTGGAGTGCAACATTGCAGTCCTTAATATTATTCATTTCAAGAGTCGGATACTCTTAGGTGAGCCTTGTAGTATAATATTTATGCAGTTCTAATGATCATTCTGCAGCTAAAGACAGCGTCGTTTATAGTAAATAATTTGTTTTAGTATTTGAATTTAATATTTTCTGGCTGATTACACTTATTTTCTCTTGCCAATCTGTAATCCTGCATGAAATCAAGGAATATCTAGTCAGCAGTATCCCTGTTTTAGAACTAAATCTTTAACATATTAATCTGGAATTTTGATGCTTGGAGTGCAACAATACAGTCTTAATATTATTCATTTCAAAGTCAGATACTTATATTTTATTGGCCACAAACAATTGGATTTAAAGCATTACAGTGCACATGGCTATGATTTGATCGGTAATGTCTGTGATGGAACAGAAGGAACCAATGGTAATGGGTACCCATCTTTTACTGATAGCATAGATCATTTGTAGGAACGGATATGCCTAGCTTATATGAACCTATTTAAACTTTAAAAGATTTTGAACTTCAGTTCATGTGTTTGTTGATTAGTTTGCAATATCAAATAATGAGTAAATAAGTAGGGAGAATGTCCAAACACCTTCTTCCTTTACGTCTCCAGTGAAAGGTATTTGTTTAATTTTTGTTGCTAGGATGCCAAGATGGAGTAGGTTGTTCAGGCTAATCTATTATTCTGATATTCTAATTCAAGCTCCTATTCTATCGCTTACGAGGATTATGCATTTACTTACCCATGGTTATGTCTTTGGGGTTTCCTCCCATATGTGCTGAGGATTATGCTATTTATATTTACCAAACATGCTTGACCTATCAACTTGCCTTTAGTTGGAAAGTGGAAGCAAAAGGAGTTCATAGACGAATTAATGGGCAGATGGAGGCGGTGATTCCTTGTGCTTGGCCAACTTATTACTCGAATCAATAGTATTAAGGAACCAAATATGAGTTGTGTAGCTGAGTTTTGATATTGCAAAAACATTTACAACATCGTATTCCACTATTTAGCATGCAAGCGCTGCTTCATTTCTGGTATTGCTTGCTTTTGTGGTTGCAGTTTATGGATTCAGCAGTTGATCTGATGAACAAGTCTTTTATTGACCGTTAACAGTTGGAGTCTGTTTAAACTGAGACTTACCTATTTGAAGTCACACCCCGCCCAAGTTGGGAAGCAGAGTACTAGAGTGGAAAGAGAATCTAATTCATTGTTCCTCCTATATACCGAATTTGTTGTATAGTTTGGGAATTTTTGTTCATTGAGGAGGCATATAAAATTTCTCCAGAAGAGGAAAAGAAACAGAGAGCCATATGAAATGGTGGGTTTTTGCTGAAACTTTTATTGTCTTGAGCTTCTTCATGTTAGGCATCCTTTATCATCACTTAGCTCTCTTGAGTTAAAATGTTACTTACTATGGCAATGTTACTGATTCTGAACTTCAGTTACTTTTTAGTACGTCTTATTTGAGTCTCTTGATGGAAAGAGGACAGCAAATCTACAGCCGAGGAAAGTAAGAAACTTCGAGTAGAAGCAATCTAATTCAGCGCATTGGCATCATGGACAACATGACTAGGCGTGGATATCAACATACTACACAATTTCTAGAACCAATTTGCAATCAAGAGACAGAGCCGCATATCAAGGAACACAGCTAATTTTGGGGTTCCTTCACGGTGATAGTTGCTTTAAAGAGGTTATTTTTTGTTGGTACAGAGAAACATTTATAGTTGTAGTTTAAAGTGAAAATTTTTGCTTACACTCAAAGACGGTAATTCTCGCTATTGTCCATTTTGTTGAAGAAGGTCCTTAACCAAATTACGGCAAAAATCTTAGTTGTGTGCAACTCCTACCAACCAAAGAGACTTTTTGAAGTTGGAGTGGGTGCCTGGTATTGACGGGTATGGAACTGTTCAATTGTCTGCTACAGTGCAGCTCTACTTGGTCCTGCATTAAAATTTAAAAGTTATCTATTGCGCGAAAAGGCTCTGTCATGATTTTACTAAAAGAGAGAATTGAGATTGAGATTGAGGGAAGATTCAAAATTGGGATTTCTGTAATCKTCGAAAGCATAGTCTATCCTCGTAGATTTCTTTTTCTGTATGATCACAAACRAACTTTGCAGCTTCTCTGTYATTACAATGGGAAAGAGACAAATTTAGTATGTGATCTGCTGTATTAATAAGTTCTTTGGTAGCAAAATTGAAGACATCATCTGTATACTACACCCGAATAGTGATGCAAAAAGGAAGATAGAACTTCATCCTCGCAAATATTGACAATTAAAAACTCGTCCTATGACCTAATAGCATTACATGCAGTAATCCTATGGTGGAGCTCCCACAAAGTAGTGTTTTCCACCTAGTATGCCATGTAAGCTGCTTGGGACAGTCTCTAGGTATTTCCTGTTACCGTTTGCCACATAGTTCCTTGTATAAGAAGGATACTTCATTTGAGTTCGTCTGCAACGATTATGGCACATCAAGTAGCCATGCAATCAGCTGAACTTCGTAAAGGCCCTTGGAATGAGGAAGAAGATGAAAGATTAATCGCTATTGTAGCTCTTCTAGGGGAACGGCGATGGGACGCATTAGCAGAGGCATCAGGTAACTCTATATACGCACCCTCCAGCATATCTTGTTATCAGTGCGTATTTACTGCAGTATTTCAAAAGAACTCATTAGAAGTTGATGAAATGCAGGACTGAGAAGGAGTGGTAAGAGCTGTAGATTAAGATGGATGAACTACCTGCGCCCCAATCTGAAACGTGGTAATATTACTGCGGAAGAAGGGCATCTTATTATGGAGCTTCAAAAACAGTGGGGTAACAGGTACCCCACCTTCTTCTTCATAAACATAATCAACTCATTGTCTCATGCTATATTATGCGATGCATTTCTTTTTCTTTTACGATATGCCGCTGGGAAATGGTTTGGACCAGGATATACCAACAAAAGAAAAAAGGAAAAAGATAACTTGGTTGAAAGATAACCTGTCTAAATTAATTTGATATGCACCTCTCAGGTGGTCAAGGATTGCTCGAAGATTGCCAGGAAGAACTGACAATGAGATAAAGAATTATTGGAGAAGTCATTTGAGAAAGAAAGCATTAATTCTTGAACAAGGTGCACCATTAGTTTTTCTGGCTTTATGGTATTACTGTACTTCAGTCTTTGCCCTTATTAACGAGTAGAGAACACTACTGCAGAATATTCCGGCAGCTCTTTAAATGATAGCCAGCAGAACTCATCCGTACCAATGMTTGAAGAAGTCAGACCATGTTCCAKTAATGAAGGATGGACTTCCGGAAAGGGGGATAATCTGGGGTCCTTTGCTGAATCTTCTAATGCATCTGATTTGTCAGGATTTGAACTTCCATTTTCGTCACCTTACCAAACCAGGTTAACGGACTGGATGTCAAACTGGTCAAGGGAGGAGGAAAGTGAAACTGCAAAAAATTTCCATTGTCGGGAAACTGATTTGTCATATTTTCCTTCAGAATGGATCACTGGATATGGTGTTTGTGATACTAGCATATGGGATGGTTCACTCTCTATCTGGGACATGGACTAGAAGCGAAGCTGCCTTTTGTTTTCAAAGAAGCAAGGGAGAAACATTGTGAATCAGATTATAAAATAGCGATCTTATGTGCACATAGTATAAGGAAAACCTTTTCCGAGCTGCATTCTTACTTTCTTCAGATCAAGAATTGACCAATAATAGTTTAGTTATGTTTGTTTCTGGAAATGCCATTTGCACAAACCTAAGCCAGAAGCTAGTAAGACGAGGAGACAACTGAAAATCTTTACTGATTGCCGAGTGGGATAATGGGCAGACAAGAAGTGCTCTGAGGTGTCTCTCTGCAATAAAAGATAAGAAGGCAATATAGCACACGATCCTCTTAGGCAGTTGATGCTGAAACTGAAACCTCATGGGTAAAAATCACGGTTAAAAGGCATCAATCTTGTTTAACTTGGACATACCATCTCACAAGAGCACCATATCTCTAGTTTTCGGAAGGGGACATATGTRAAAGAACAGTTATCATCATCCTTTGAYATTAAGAAATAAATTGGCTGATTACAACATTCAAGCAGTTATGAAGATCCTGCAGATTGTATCATTTTCCAAACTGCTATAATATCCATTAACATTTATCCAGTTTTGCAATTATCTCACGGTAAGTACAAATAAAGTCGTTCGCTTTCATCCGTGCTAAGCAGAATTAATCTGTCATCTGATGTTTAGACTGCTGATTTTGTCAACTTGACTGCTTTATATCCTTTCCAGTTTGTGAAATCTCATATTTTAAATCCTATAATCTTCAAATAATATTACTTTTCAATCTTTATTGTAGTCTTGAGTACTTCTCTTTTGCAATCTTCACATGTCATAAGGGTGGTCAAGTCTCCAGAAGGAGATAAGGTTTTTCATTAAATCATGAGCTTGGAGACACAAGTGATCCATGTGAAATGTACTGATGCAAAGATATGATATGTTTGAAAGAAGCTAATACTTTCCATGTTATTAAACTCTTTAATGATGAACTTCATGCCAAAAACCTACTTGAGAATTACATCATCAACTTAGACCATTCTCACTAATTCATTCTTATTTGGTATGTTGGTTACAAGTTTTGGATGTAAAGTATCCAACTTGAGAGCCACATTAGATAATATCAGTCTAAGTATGACCAGGCAGGATGCACATCTAGATATGGGAACTGTATCTTTTTCCATTAAAGTACTATCTAATTGTAAAGGTGATCAAATCCTCTCAGAGCTGAGGTTTGAGTCTCAAATTAGCAGCTTATCAGATAAAATTTAAAAATCAGGTTTTCATTTTTTGGTGGAGACAGGGCCTCCCAGAACCATGCTTCTTTTTGCCATCTACTTAATAAAGTATAATATCATGCTTATTACTAAAATAAAATGATTGGCTCATTCTGGTCATCTAACATTCTGCTATCTGCTCAAGATCTTTCTTCTCAATATCTGGTTAAAGAGCCCTTAAGTCACCAATTTCACACTGCCAAATTGGCAACCTTTTGGGATTAAAGAAATACTTTCATTTGCTTTTACCTATTTGGGTAGGTAGTGTTATGGACCTGAAAGTCTTTTTTCCTAGAATGGAAGGGAGGAAGGGGAGGGTTTTCCTACCTAGCTAGGGTTATGGAAGTGTAAGATTTTCATTTTATACACCAAATATAAGACGATGATTGAAGTTTTATCCTATAAAATAATATTCTCTCAAGTTATGACCTTATTTCGTAAGATTCGAACTTACAATTCATATAATAAGGCAAGTTTAGCAGTAAAAAGTCCATAAGATTCCCAGTGAGCAGAATTTGAAATTGAGACTGCAAACAGGAGTGAAGGCTTTTGCCCGTTCTTTGTGCAATTGCAGTTATTAGGAGAAGGATGTGCTGGTCAAATGTAAAAGCGAAATGGTTAACAATGTTATCAGAGATGAAAATACAATGGAATCAGATGCAAGTTTGAAGCTCCCCGAGTCTTCATAATCGTAGTCGTCTAAATCATCTGGGCTATCTTGAAGATCTCCCCCAGTGCTGTTACCAGAACTCCACCGGCCCATATTATTGCTCCTGATAACAAAGAAGTAGAGCCCATTAATAAACCGCCCGATATAGTTTAATTGGCCATCCCCGACCCAGATGCATGATTCTTTGAGTCGACTGAAGAAAAGGTGGAAAAGGAAATGCACAGAGAAAAGGAAAAGGAAAAAGGAAAAGGAAAAAGGAAAAGAAAAAGTAAAAAGACCTGGAACCGAGGACGCCGGCGTTCATAGTGAGTTGGTCAATGAACGTAGCAGATTTGGGCTCCACACTGTAGGCCTTCTCGTATTTAACTTCTACTTCCTCTCCAGAGGCTACAAAGTATGCCCCGTTTACCATGATGTCCCCTTCGCTCCTCCAATTCCAATTTCTCCATTTATTCTGTTCCGTGTCCACTCGCTTTGTAACCTGCCACCAAACACACCCATAAAATTGCCATTAAAGAAACATAAACCTCCAATCTTATTTTTTAATATAATATTTATTTATATTTATAAGATTCAGAAGAGATGCATTATAATAATTAAATATATATATCTATCATATTCTAATTAACATAATAGAGAGTTTATAATAAGAGGTGAAGTAGGAGCTCTCTTGCCTTCTTTATTACTCACTCTGTTTCAAATTATCCTTTTGGACAACCTTTTTTTTAAAAAAAATTTAGTTATTTTTTTAAAAATTAAGATATTTATTTTTTTACTTTACTCTTAATTAATTAATCTTTTTTAACTCAAGAATATCATTTTCAATGTATTAGATACAGACATTGATTAAAATATTAAATATTTATAAAAAAATAAGAAAGTTACTAATGTCATTTTGTTCACACTTTCTTAATATGCATAATCTTGTTCAAAATGATAATTAATTTGAAATGAAAAAAATATTAATTATTTTAAATACATTATTTTTCATTATTTTTAGTTTTGATCTCAGCTTTGAAAATTTAGAAAACTTATTTTCACTTGACTTGAACTTTTGTATTCCAAAACTATAAATATAAAGGGTGATCAAACCCAAGTTGAGAATGAGGATACCTCCTTGGCATTTCGGTCAGTGGGAGCAGTATACCGATTCCCTTGGCTATTAATGGTGGGTTCACCGCTTCCTCCAATGGCATACATCTCNAGCAGTATCCCTGTTTTAGAACTAAATCTTTAACATATTAATCTGGAATTTTGATGCTTGGAGTGCAACAATACAGTCTTAATATTATTCATTTCAAAGTCAGATACTTATATTTTATTGGCCACAAACAATTGGATTTAAAGCATTACAGTGCACATGGCTATGATTTGATCGGTAATGTCTGTGATGGAACAGAAGGAACCAATGGTAATGGGTACCCATCTTTTACTGATAGCATAGATCATTTGTAGGAACGGATATGCCTAGCTTATATGAACCTATTTAAACTTTAAAAGATTTTGAACTTCAGTTCATGTGTTTGTTGATTAGTTTGCAATATCAAATAATGAGTAAATAAGTAGGGAGAATGTCCAAACACCTTCTTCCTTTACGTCTCCAGTGAAAGGTATTTGTTTAATTTTTGTTGCTAGGATGCCAAGATGGAGTAGGTTGTTCAGGCTAATCTATTATTCTGATATTCTAATTCAAGCTCCTATTCTATCGCTTACGAGGATTATGCATTTACTTACCCATGGTTATGTCTTTGGGGTTTCCTCCCATATGTGCTGAGGATTATGCTATTTATATTTACCAAACATGCTTGACCTATCAACTTGCCTTTAGTTGGAAAGTGGAAGCAAAAGGAGTTCATAGACGAATTAATGGGCAGATGGAGGCGGTGATTCCTTGTGCTTGGCCAACTTATTACTCGAATCAATAGTATTAAGGAACCAAATATGAGTTGTGTAGCTGAGTTTTGATATTGCAAAAACATTTACAACATCGTATTCCACTATTTAGCATGCAAGCGCTGCTTCATTTCTGGTATTGCTTGCTTTTGTGGTTGCAGTTTATGGATTCAGCAGTTGATCTGATGAACAAGTCTTTTATTGACCGTTAACAGTTGGAGTCTGTTTAAACTGAGACTTACCTATTTGAAGTCACACCCCGCCCAAGTTGGGAAGCAGAYTACTAGAGTGGAAAGAGAATCTAATTCATTGTTCCTCCTATATACCGAATTTGTTGTATAGTTTGGGAATTTTTGTTCACTGAGGAGGCATATAAAATTTCTCCAGAAGAGGAAAAGAAACAGAGAGCCATATGAAATGGTGGGTTTTTGCTGAAACTTTTATTGTRTTGAGCTTCTTCATGTTAGGCATCCTTTATCATCACTTAGCTCTCTTGAGTTAAAATGTTACTTACTATGGCAATGTTACTGATTCTGAACTTCAGTTACTTTTTAGTACGTCTTATTTGAGTCTCTTGATGGAAAGAGGACAGCAAATCTACAGCCGAGGAAAGTAAGAAACTTCGAGTAGAAGCAATCTAATTCAGCGCATTGGCATCATGGACAACAGGACTAGGCGTGGATATCAACATACTACACAATTTCTAGAACCAATTTGCAATCAAGAGACAGAGCCGCATATCAAGGAACACAGCTAATTTTGGGGTTCCTTCACGGTGATAGTTGCTTTAAAGAGGTTATTTTTTGTTGGTACAGAGAAACATTTATAGTWGTAGTTTAAAGTGAAAATTTTTGCTTACACTCAAAGACGGTAATTCTCGCTATTGTCCATTTTGTTGAAGAAGGTCCTTAACCAAATTACGGCAAAAATCTTAGTTATGTGCAACTCCTACCAACCAAAGAGACTTTTTGAAGTTGGAGTGGGTGCCTGGTATTGACGGGTATGGAACTGTTCAATTGTCTGCTACAGTGCAGCTCTACTTGGTCCTGCATTAAAATTTAAAAGTTATCTATTGCGCGAAAAGGCTCTGTCATGATTTTACTAAAAGAGAGAATTGAGATTGAGATTGAGGGAAGATTCAAAATTGGGATTTCTGTAATCMTCGAAAGCATAGTCTATCCTCGTAGATTTCTTTTTCTGTATGATCACAAACYAACTTTGCAGCTTCTCTGTTATTACAATGGGAAAGAGACAAATTTAGTATGTGATCTGCTGTATTAATAAGTTCTTTGGTAGCAAAATTGAAGACATCATCTGTATACTACACCCGAATAGTGATGCAAAAAGGAAGATAGAACTTCATCCTCGCAAATATTGACAATTAAAAACTCGTCCTATGACCTAATAGCATTACATGCAGTAATCCTATGGTGGAGCTCCCACAAAGTAGTGTTTTCCACCTASTATGCCATGTAAGCTGCTTGGGACAGTCTCTAGGTATTTCCTGTTACCGTTTGCCACATAGTTCCTTGTATAAGAAGGATACTTCATTTGAGTTCGTCTGCAACGATTATGGCACATCAAGTAGCCATGCAATCAGCTGAACTTCGTAAAGGCCCTTGGAATGAGGAAGAAGATGAAAGATTAATCGCTATTGTAGCTCTTCTAGGGGAACGGCGATGGGACGCATTAGCAGAGGCATCAGGTAACTCTATATACGCACCCTCCAGCATATCTTGTTATCAGTGCGTATTTACTGCAGTATTTCAAAAGAACTCATTAGAAGTTGATGAAATGCA
This sequence comes from Rhazya stricta, assembly GCA_001752375.1. Lineage (NCBI taxonomy): Eukaryota > Viridiplantae > Streptophyta > Magnoliopsida > Gentianales > Apocynaceae > Rhazya > Rhazya stricta. The sequence goes on along the minus strand of MEJB01000007.1, from coordinate 446,122 downwards.
GGACTGAGAAGGAGTGGTAAGAGCTGTAGATTAAGATGGATGAACTACCTGCGCCCCAATCTGAAACGTGGTAATATTACTGCGGAAGAAGGGCATCTTATTATGGAGCTTCAAAAACAGTGGGGTAACAGGTACCCCACCTTCTTCTTCATAAACATAATCAACTCATTGTCTCATGCTATATTATGCGATGCATTTCTTTTTCTTTTACGATATGCCGCTGGGAAATGGTTTGGACCAGGATATACCAACAAAAGAAAAAAGGAAAAAGAWAACTTGGTTGAAAGATAACCTGTCTAAATTAATTTGATATGCACCTCTCAGGTGGTCAAGGATTGCTCGAAGATTGCCAGGAAGAACTGACAATGAGATAAAGAATTATTGGAGAAGTCATTTGAGAAAGAAAGCATTAATTCTTGAACAAGGTGCACCATTAGTTTTTCTGGCTTTATGGTATTACTGTACTTCAGTCTTTGCCCTTATTAACSAGTAGAGAACACTACTGCAGAATATTCCGGCAGCTCTTTAAATGATAGCCAGCAGAACTCATCCGTACCAATGCTTGAAGAAGTCAGACCATGTTCCATTAATGAAGGATGGACTTCCGGAAAGGGGGATAATCTGGGGTCCTTTGCTGAATCTTCTAATGCATCTGATTTGTCAGGATTTGAACTTCCATTTTCGTCACCTTACCAAACCAGGTTAACGGACTGGATGTCAAACTGGTCAAGGGAGGAGGAAAGTGAAACTGCAAAAAATTTCCATTGTCGGGAAACTGATTTGTCATATTTTCCTTCAGAATGGATCACTGGATATGGTGTTTGTGATACTAGCATATGGGATGGTTCACTCTCTATCTGGGACATGGACTAGAAGCGAAGCTGCCTTTTGTTTTCAAAGAAGCAAGGGAGAAACATTGTGAATCAGATTATAAAATAGCGATCTTATGTGCACATAGTATAAGGAAAACCTTTTCCGAGCTGCATTCTTACTTTCTTCAGATCAAGAATTGACCAATAATAGTTTAGTTATGTTTGTTTCTGGAAATGCCATTTGCACAAACCTAAGCCAGAAGCTAGTAAGACGAGGAGACAACTGAAAATCTTTACTGATTGCCGAGTGGGATAATGGGCAGACAAGAAGTGCTCTGAGGTGTCTCTCTGCAATAAAAGATAAGAAGGCAATATAGCACACGATCCTCTTAGGCAGTTGATGCTGAAACTGAAACCTCATGGGTAAAAATCACGGTTAAAAGGCATCAATCTTGTTTAACTTGGACATACCATCTCACAAGAGCACCATATCTCTAGTTTTCGGAAGGGGACATATGTYAAAGAACAGTTATCATCATCCTTTGARATTAAGAAATAAATTGGCTGATTACAACATTCAAGCAGTTATGAAGATCCTGCAGATTGTATCATTTTCCAAACTGCTATAATATCCATTAACATTTATCCAGTTTTGCAATTATCTCACGGTAAGTACAAATAAAGTCGTTCGCTTTCATCCGTGCTAAGCAGAATTAATCTGTCATCTGATGTTTAGACTGCTGATTTTGTCAACTTGACTGCTTTATATCCTTTCCAGMTTGTGAAATCTCATATTTTAAATCCTATAATCTTCAAATAATATTACTTTTCAATCTTTATTGTAGTCTTGAGTACTTCTCTTTTGCAATCTTCACATGTCATAAGGYTGGTCAAGTCTCCAGAAGGAGATAAGGTTTTTCATTAAATCATGAGCTTGGAGACACAAGTGATCCATGTGAAATGTACTGATGCAAAGATATGATATGTTTGAAAGAAGKTAATACTTTCCATGTTATTAAACTCTTTAATGATGAACTTCATGCCAAAAACCTACTTGAGAATTACATCATCAACTTAGACCATTCTCACTAATTCATTCTTATTTGGRATGTTGGTTACAAGTTTTGGATGTAAAGTATCCAACTTGAGAGCCACATTAGATAATATCAGTCTAAGTATGACCAGGCAGGAWGCACATCTAGATATGGGAACTGTATCTTTTTCCATTAAAGTACTATCTAATTGTAAAGGTGATCAAATCCTCTCAGAGCTGAGGTTTGAGTCTCAAATTAGCAGCTTATCAGATAAAATTTAAAAATCAGGTTTTCATTTTTTGGTGGAGACAGGGCCTCCCAGAACCATGCTTCTTTTTGCCATCTACTTAATAAAGTATAATATCATGCTTATTACTAAAATAAAATGATTGGCTCATTCTGGTCATCTAACATTCTGCTATCTGCTCAAGATCTTTCTTCTCAATATCTGGTTAAAGAGCCCTTAAGTCACCAATTTCACACTGCCAAATTGGCAACCTTTTGGGATTAAAGAAATACTRTCATTTGCTTTTACCTATTTGGGTAGGTAGTGTTATGGACCTGAAAGTCTTTTTTCCTAGAATGGAAGGGAGGAAGGGGAGGGTTTTCCTACCTAGCTAGGGTTATGGAAGTGTAAGATTTTCATTTTATACACCAAATATAAGACGATGATTGAAGTTTTATCCTATAAAATAATATTCTCTCAAGTTATGACCTTATTTCGTAAGATTCGAACTTACAATTCATATAATAAGGCAAGTTTAGCAGTAAAAAGTCCATAAGATTCCCAGTGAGCAGAATTTGAAATTGAGACTGCAAACAGGAGTGAAGGCTTTTGCCCGTTCTTTGTGKAATTGCAGTTATTAGGAGAAGGATGTGCTGGTCAAATGTAAAAGCGAAATGGTTAACAATGTTATCAGAGATGAAAATACAATGGAATCAGATGCAAGTTTGAAGCTCCCCGAGTCTTCATAATCGTAGTCGTCTAAATCATCTGGGCTATCTTGAAGATCTCCCCCAGTGCTGTTACCAGAACTCCACCGGCCCATATTATTGCTCCTGATAACAAAGAAGTAGAGCCCATTAATAAACCGCCCGATATAGTTTAATTGGCCATCCCCGACCCAGATGCATGATTCTTTGAGTCGACTGAAGAAAAGGTGGAAAAGGAAATGCACAGAGAAAAGGAAAAGGAAAAAGGAAAAGGAAAAAGGAAAAGAAAAAGTAAAAAGACCTGGAACCGAGGACGCCGGCGTTCATAGTGAGTTGGTCAATYAACGTAGCAGATTTGGGCTCCACACTGTAGGCCTTCTCGTATTTAACTTCTACTTCCTCTCCAGAGGCTACAAAGTATGCCCCGTTTACCATGATGTCCCCTTCGCTCCTCCAATTCCAATTTCMCCATTTATTCTGTTCCGTGTCCACTCGCTTTGTAACCTGCCACCAAACACACCCATAAAATTGCCATTAAAGAAACATAAACCTCCAATCTTATTTTTTAATATAATATTTATTTATATTTATAAGATTCAGAAGAGATGCATTATAATAATTAAATATATATATCTATCATATTCTAATTAACATAATAGAGAGTTTATAATAAGAGGTGAAGTAGGAGCTCTCTTGCCTTCTTTATTACTCACTCTGTTTCAAATTATCCTTTTGGACAACCTTTTTTTTAAAAAAAATTTAGTTATTTTTTTAAAAATTAAGATATTTATTTTTTTACTTTACTCTTAATTAATTAATCTTTTTTAACTCAAGAATATCATTTTCAATGTATTAGATACAGACATTGATTAAAATATTAAATATTTATAAAAAAATAAGAAAGTTACTAATGTCATTTTGTTCACACTTTCTTAATATGCATAATCTTGTTCAAAATGATAATTAATTTGAAATGAAAAAAATATTAATTATTTTAAATACATTATTTTTCATTATTTTTAGTTTTGATCTCAGCTTTGAAAATTTAGAAAACTTATTTTCACTTGACTTGAACTTTTGTATTCCAAAACTATAAATATAAAGGGTGATCAAACCCAAGTTGAGAATGACGATACCTCCTTGGCATTTCGGTCAGTGGGAGCAGTATACCGATTCCCTTGGCTATTAATGGTGGGTTCACCGCTTCCTCCAATGGCATACATCTCCCACCTGGTAAAGTCATTATTCACTACATGTATATACCCTCTTCTGCATCTAGGCATCCTCTGGACAAGCTTTTGACCAAAATGATTAAAAGCAATGGTCACCTGCATCCCGGAATCAGGCAAATAGTCGTCGCTGTGACCCAGTAACATTACTTCATTATGATGAGCAAAATGGTTGTTCGATATTGTGATCCCAGTAGAGCCCATCACAGCATCAATCAGACCATCCTTGCAATGTGACAAGGAGCAATGATCGATCCAGATATCTCTTGATCCAAAGACGGAAATGCCATCGCCGTCCGACATCGTCCGCCACCCGTAATGTGTTGGACTCGACCTTATGTTTGTCTCTCCGGCTTGGTAACAATGGTGTACGTGAATGTTATGGATGATTATGTTCGTTATGTACTGTAAGGTTATGCATCCTCCACCAATAATGTGCACATTTACTCCGCGGCCGTCGAGAGTTTTGTATGAATTGAAAATGAGCTCTTCGGAGAGATGGATGACCATGTTGGTGGCGAAAACAATCCAGAGGGGCTCATCTTGAATGACGGCGTAGCGAAGCGTGCCTGGGGCTGGGTTGACAGCGTCGTGGTCGGAGGAGTCCGTGACCACGTAAAAGCGACCACCCTTGCCACCTAGAGCGTATTGCCCGAAACCGATAGCACAGTCGGCTAACCGTTGGCGGTTGAGCTGCCAGTTGGTGTCGCACCGCCAGCAATCGTCGATGGGATTGCCGGTCGCACAGGAAGGTTGGTCATTGCTGGTGTAGGACAGCATTTGTCTTCTCGATAATGAAACATTTACTTTTCTGCACAAAATGTACAAAAATGAATGGAAATGCAGGACCTCATTCAAATCAAATTGAGGTAAATATTCTAAATTTTTTAGTATATTATTTCGTAACATTAATAATAATACAAAGTGAATGTAAATATTTAACTCCTTTTAAATTTCGTATTTTTTTAAGTCTATTAACTTCTCTAATAAAATATAAATACATATTATGTTATTATTATTGTAAAAAGAAAAAAATTCGGAAAGATGTTAGAGGATCCATATCTTTTWTTTTCCTGTGCATTTCACGATGAGAGTCAACAAAGGAAAGGGAAATGGGAGCTTATAGTGAAAACATAAAAGTTAGATTCTTGGGCCACCATATAAAGGCCGAATGGACCAAAATAGATCTTATATGAAAAGTAAAGAAGTGAAAATCCTTAATCCAAAGGGCAAAAAGAGTGTAAATTTTGTAATTAATCGAAATAAACAGATAATTATTTCAATTATTAGATGGATAAAAAAGAGAGTAAATTTTAGATGGAGAAAACACAATAAATAGAAAATAAACACACATTAATCTTTCATTTGTCAGCCATTGCCTCCGTCCTTGAACAATAATGCCATAGAAAGAGACTACTACCATATGCATCTCTATACCCGATTTTCAGTCTGCTACTCAAATACCCCTGTTCCCCCTCCAGAAAAAGAAAGAGACTGATGCTCCACTAAAGTTAGAAAGAGCTTTAGAAAGATAAAGACCTGCATTATTCTTCAAATTGAGAAGGAAAAAGAAAAATAAGACATAAAGACGCTGAAGGGGAAGAAGCATCTATACAGAAATTGTTTCAGTGAACTGAGACGTCTTATAGCAGTAGAAGGCCAGTCAAACTTCAGTAAGTTGAGGAAATATCTTTACACGAAAGAGAACAAAACTAAGAACAGGTTCTACCCCCGAGAGGAGAGAACTGGACAACCTACCTTTGGATCTCCTCAGCTACTAGCTCGGGGCTGGGGTGTTGACCTGGAAGAGTGAAGTTCTGCAGCACCGCTGAACCAAGACGTAAAAAGAATGAGCCCAGAATGAAAATAAGGACAATGCAGGTCCGGTGGAGCATCTTGGCCACACTTTCAGTATTCTGCAGACACAATCCACTTCCTTTTGCTCAGAAGCAGCTTCACTAATGATGCATTGTGTATGAGCTAATAGTTGGTGGACAAGAGAAGAAGAGGCTTGAACTTTTTCTTCTCCCTCCTAGTCAGTAGTCACAGTGCTTGAGTTATTCCCATTTTGCCATGATTTATAGTCATTGTAAAAGAATCTCCTTAAATCACAAATGCAAAAGGTAAAAGTGCAATATGGAGGATACTATACTAATTCTACTTTTCTTTTTCCCTTTTCTTTTTATTTCTATTATGAAAAACCCAAAACGAGAGAGGAAAAGGCTCATTTTATTCAATTGTAGTTGGATTTTTCTTATTTGAATATTTTTGGTTTCATTGCATGAGTTCCCACGTTCAAGGGTCTTCCAAAAAATGTTGATTCCTAAAATATGAGAAAGATATAAAGATAAAGATGTAAATTCAAGTGAACCTAGACTGCAAGGCTCTTGTGAATTGTGATGCGGCTTTGTGCTTGCTACCACACGAAAACCTCTCTTTCACACTCCCATTTCAACATTTCTGGTTCCGGTTGGACAATCCACAAACCCCACGCTGGTCCACAATTAATCCGAATCAAAGTCCAGATAGCAATAATAGACCTACTTCAAAAAAGTTCAATTATTATAAACGTTATTCCAGTAGCTACAAGGGATCGGCGGTGCATGCAGTAGTGAATTAAGGTGGAGCTTCTTTTCTTCTGGGGATCCTGTACTGGAAGAAATGGCGTGCCCATTTTCGTGGTTTCATTTTCTTCTTTTGATGCAATTGCTGTTCCCGGCTACTGCAGCTTTTCACTTCTGTTAGGCAGCTTTTCTACACCACATCCGTAATTAACTCTTTGCATGGCAAAAGCTGCCTTAATTTTTGGCTCCCTCCTTCCCTGTTGGCCCTGATTTTGTTCCCAACATATTGATTCTTGGTCAATTATAATAACTAACAAATTTTGATTATCTGAGCGTAACTTTGCTCCCCTTTTGAAGTTTTTAAATGTTGAATCTTTTCTCTACAATTTTAGGTATCTTCATTAGTGTTTTTGGTGTTCCAAAGATCCCTGAATTTTAGTAGCAGCTATTCCATGCTTGCCATTTGGGAGTTGGAATCGGAACCCTTCTTTTTTTATGTTGAAGATGTTCTATATATTTCATTGATATTTTTTTCTCGTTGTATGTATATATAGTCGAATCAAACAAAATAATAATGATTAGTAYGATGATGTGATAAAAAATTCTAATTAAAGTTGCATCTTTCTGATTTTCTCTCACTTTAAATATTTATTTTTCATAAATAAACGAAATCTACGATTACGTAAAGCATCATTCAAAATCCTAATGTATTATAAAATAATTGTTACAAAATATTATTGGATATCAATACTTTCTATAAATGCTTGCAAATTTTCGTTTCTATCACACATTTGTCTTTGCAATTAAATACACGCTTGAATAAGCAATACAGATGGCTCTATCTTGCTAGATACATGTGCTTATATTCTTGTACGCCTCTGAACTTGGTAGAGTGCAAGTACGTGTAGACCTCATTACTTGTTAAAAAGAAATGTAAGAGCTCAAACACAGAATTGCTAGTTAAAAGCATAATTAACAATGAGGGGCATGCGTGGTGATGCATTCTTGATTAGCTTTCTTTGTAGGTTAACTTTATCTGTAGAAAATGGAGACTGTCGAAGATCAGAAGAAGAAGAAGAAGAAGCAAAATTTTCAACAATCTCGATCAATGAGCAAATATTAGGGTTGGATGAGGGCATAATGCTCAGGACAGAGTAGAAATTCTTGAACGAACAATTTGAAACACAGTACAGTGAAAGGATACTTTGGATCCAACATTATGCGGTCCACTGGAATGGGATTTTTGACTCCTGATACTACTCATGTAGGTCCTGCTTCTTGACCTTTACTTTCTGGTGGGTCTCTTCCTTTTTTGTCTTCATAATTGCGCATAAATGGCGGCCATGAAACCCTTCTAACTCTTTTTTTTTTTTTTTCCCTGGTTACTGGTGACTGTTTTTATTCGTTATATTATGGGAAGACATAGAAATTGAATTTTTTTTTTCTTTTGACTGTGTAATTGTAAATAATGAGTACACAAGCGTGCAAGCTTAGACTTGGGCTTCACCACTGCGACAGTTGCAGAATGGAAGGTTGTCTCGGAAAGACCACAACACACAAAATCATACTTAGTATTTTTTTTTCGAGAGGCTTTTGACCTTTTAAGGGAGAAGAAGAAGAAAACAACATTTTGAATTTGACTTACTATTGCATTACATGATGACCAGAAAAAAAAAAAAAAAGAAAATGATGAAACCCAACTCACCTTCATCCTCTTTTTCGATTGAACGGAACAGAAGATGAAAATGATGGTGTGAGGGTGAATCTGCAGAATTTGCAGATCTGTCTTCATCCTAGTCTTTTCAATTGAATTTGGGTCATTTAGACTTGAAATGCCTATTTTACCTCTAATTAATTGTCATGTGAAGGTTAAGTGAGTTGATCTGTTCGAAATCACCGTATAAAATGGTAATGGGGCAGAAATAAACAGTTAAAGAAATTAAGATATAACATAAAATGAAAAAAAATAATAATAAAAAATAGTTAGATGGCTTCTTTTCCTTATTATAAAATATAAACCAAAATATTGTTAATTTCTCAATTATCTAATCTTGATCTTGGAAAACTCATCTCGAGACCAGCGCTGGAACAAGTTTTGTGGAGACTCGTTTGTGGAACGCAATCCAATACTCGTTTTCTTTTAAATGGAGCTATRGGTGAGAATTTCAAAGACTAGACACTTGCAGTCTTCACATCTAGGCTCGAGAGTCGACCAGAATAAGGAAGATGAAGATGATGCATACTAGTCAATTCTTACAAGAACCCTTAACCAACTGCTTTATGTTACATTCAGGGCTTGCCCGAACTAGATTACACATCGTTTAGCTGGCCCAATAAGTAGCCAAGCAAATTCTTATAATAAAGAACCATGTTAAGTAACATATTCACCTACAAATACAACTGATGAATTAATTTCTCTTCATTTTTCTTGACAAAAATCAAGAAACATATTCATCAATTGTATCCATCGAAAATACTACGAATATAACATCTTACTGAACATTTCTACAAATCTGTGTCGCAATTCTTCTTCAGAAATCAGTGTCATCAGACAGTCTAACCATGGGAATCGCTTGAGGTTGGCGAGTATGGGCTGTCCCAAGACTCCCTGGGAATGGTATGGTGATTCTTTAGATCAGGCTGCTCTGAGGTCTTTGCTGCCACGCTCTCCTTCTCCCTACTTTTTGCCTCCTCAGCAGCAGCAGTGTCGACGTTCGCCTTTCCTTCAATCAATAATGTACTCTTCTTTACAGCAAAAGTCAAATTGAATGCCAGAGAAACCAAAAGCAGCAAGATTATTGTGATTTTCATGGCTTAATTTGGATTTTTCCAATAGGTCATTAAAGAATTCTTGCAGTACTAGGCTATATATAGGAGGAGGTCGTGAAGAACAAACAGAGCATAGATAGAGATTATGGAAGTGGATGGAGGACTGTTTAGAAAAATCTGAATGTGGGCTTCCCCATCAAGTTAAGCAAGACATGTTAATGCTCTATTTTTGTTTTGCATTTTTTTATAAAAGAATCTGAAGATGGTGAAGCTTGTCCGCAAAATAGAGAAAGTTGAACACTCTCCATTTATATTGGAAGGGCACCTTGTGATACTTCACAAAGAAGTTGAAACATGTGTTCTTTTGCATAGCGACAAAATGTAGTAACGGAAAACTGGGAAAGTCGGACAACAGCAAAAAACGGTGGAAAGTTAAGATGCGTCTTTGATGCCGAGGAGATCGGGTATGTGCGGGTTTCAGCGCGAGAGGGATGAGGGAGACAGCAGTTCCGACTGTGAATGAGGGCCGATATTCTGACGCTTTTTTCTTTCGCCATTTCAACAGTTTTGAGCAAAGCAATTTTTTTTTTCCAGTATAAAAAAAATGCAATATTTGACGTATTCTACATATAAACTGAAGTTCGGTCCCAGAAAACGGGTAAGTGATTTAGCGTGTGTGATGCGAATGATCGATTAGGTCGTGTTAGTGCAGAATAGGGAGACCAAGTCACATAGCCATATCTGATGTTTTCTCGCCATTCACAGTTTGAGCATAAGCATTTTTTCCGAGTATGAAATGCAGAATTATACGTATGCTGTGTAATCTATTCTAACTCGTGAGGTATTTGGAATATGAAATCATTCATTACTTTTACCGTTGTGCCTTCCATATTGATACCATATCTAACTCGGATTTGGGAAGGTCTCAGTACGTGCATTTAAGGTTACTATGATTGAATGTAACAGTGTCAACAGCTAAAGGAAAGGCATAACATTAATCAGCAGATAGATATTTTCACCAGCAGCAATGGTAAGTCTATTTCCTAGACTTCGCGAATGGCAATTCGGGTGGTGGGGTTTCCTGCAAAGTCAGCAATGATATTTTGCTGAAAATGATCTAGTGATCCATTAGTATATTATTTTCCAACAAAAGTGACGAAACGATGAATCTGCAATGATCGAACAGAAAATGCCATTTTGCAAGGATGCAGAATGCCACTTGTATTCACCATCAAAGTAGTTTATGAAATATAGATACGCAGGAGAATGAATCCAACTTTCCACAGTTTATGAACTAAGAACTCATGACAAATAGTGAACTCTGAAGATGTGAGTGAGTGGAGGTTCTGGAAGTAAGTTCGATGATGGTAACTCGATGGCGATTAGGATGGTAAGAATTCAAAATATCCCACCAGAATGATACACTCCTTACAGACAAAGAACTTGCGTCCAGTGAATGAAGTCTTATCCACTGAGTTATTATTGGTTTATTGAAAATATTAATACATAGCCAAAAACATTTCTTGCTTCTTCTGCTATTTTCACCATCTCTTTCATCATTGATCTTATTTTTCAGACTTGTACAGATGTGGGAAAACGGGAAAGCCTTCTTAACAATGGAATCTACTTGAGGGGCCAATTCATATTTTATACAGCAACAGAGAACTGGGGATTTACTAAGTCCTAGTCTTTGGATGCTTTCCTGGTGCGATTTTTCTAAGGAAACTCGTCATCAGAACCAAAAGCAATATGATCACGAGACTTAAATTCGCTAGGGTGCTTCTTAGCATAGGTTTTTTGTTGAAGATGTTTGGTGGAATTGACCATAAGTATTGTTAAAAATCAAGACTTGACGCAGAGTTGAAATCCAGATTGAATWTTGGCCTTTGGATAAGTAATCTCCAGTCCAAGCCAAAAGAAGGGAAGAGAGTTGCAGCCCGAAGGTCATCCATTACGCAAGCGGATTCAAGTTGGGAAACCCAACACATGTAGACGTATCCAGATTCTATAGTTCATCGATCAAGCATAATTTAATAATTTAAAAAAATTAGATTCAATTCTTCAGAATTTCGAACGAACATAAAAATATATGCCCAATCATAACAAGGGTCATAGTTTGATTAGTGAAGAAGCGTTTAAGCATCCTCGTATTTTCATGGATGTGTTCAGGAATAAACGTGCGTACGAGGCCAGTAAAATAAAGCTGTCGTCGCCCTAGGCAAGATTAGGGTGTYAAATCAAACATTTGGTCATGCGGAGGCGGAGGATTCGGTGGCTCAATTTAAATATTATTTTACTGTAGTTAACAGGACCGTTAATTTTGTTATTTCAACTAGTAATAATTTATACAAAGAAAATTGATAGGAGGTCGGAGATTTGAACTTTTATTTCTTCTTATCCTATCATGTAGACTTGTAATGCAATATTGATAAAGTTTTGAGTCGAATTAGACCAAATATTTCTTAAAATAAGAATCAAATCCTATTGAAATAATGTGAGTCGAGTAAGGATCAATTTCATAAGAGACGATAATATATGATTTAATTAAAAATAGAATAATCGAACAACTCCCAACCTTGATCCTTGCACTAGGATCTTCTTTAATCCTAATCCAAAAAGGAAATGCTCAACGGATATAATTGATTAATATCAATAAAATTAATTAAATAAYTTTACATTGAAAATTARRTTTCTCATTTTTTATTATTATTGATCATGAATTATGAATGATATTTTAGAATTTTTAAAATCCGATTAACATCTAKAATTGGGGCTTCCATAAATTATTATATTAAACGCATAATGGCAGGCACATTGACGATTTGGGACCAAGAAAACAACATTTATAGATGGGAATGAANAAACGCATAATGGCAGGCACATTGACGATTTGGGACCAAGAAAACAACATTTATAGATGGGAATGAAGATCAAGGAAAGAAAAAAAAAAAAAAAAGAAACAAATAGCTGTTGCACATCGTAATTAGAACTTCATATTTATTTTTTAATAAAAATGTATCAGAAATTCCATTATTTATTAACTAAGTATCTTGAGCTCCGACCATGTTGTTATGTTTGCTCAATTGAGCCTCCCTGAACGGAAAATCAACTGGCCGATCGATAATTAAAAAGTASCGAATCTCTGAATCTAAGGAGAACAATATTTTGGTTGATAGGAAAAGGAAGTCAGTCCAAAAGGTAGGAGACCCGCTTCTCAAAAGTTCACTCGGCTTCCTCTGAAGATTTATGATTACGCTTTCCTCTGCTGGCATTTCTCATTTTCCATTCTAGCGTTCATACATGAACATAGAAATCCAAGAAAGCTGATGGAAATCTCCCATTTTTTTGTCTTGACATAGACAACCTTGCATTCCCATAACTGTATAAGCTCACCTAATGCCTTATATAATGTCACGAGATAGCCTCTGTTCTTGCCCAGCTTGCAAAGAATCATTGATCTATCTTGATTTCTTCTATTGTTTTCCTACAACGGAAATTATAGCATTACCCACGGCCAGAAGAAAAAATGAAAATTCTCACGTCCTTTCTTGGTTCACTTCTTGTGATCATGATCCTTCTGTTTTGTGCAACGCCCAGCATGGCTCAAGAAGTTGGTATGACAGATCCCTCTTAATCAAAACTTGCACTATGTCTGTACTYTTACTGCGATTTCTTAGCAACCAAGATGTTTTAATTGATAGACTGTTATTTTCCTTTTTATGTGTTGATGAATCTGATGCAGAGGATGAGAAGGAATTTGATTACGCGCAAGGAGGTGAAAAGGGTCCAAGACGGTGGGGAGAGCTGAAGAAAGAATGGGCGGCATGCAAAAATGGGGAGATGCAATCCCCCATAGATTTATCGAATGAGAGAGTTCAGATTATCCGAAAGCCGGAAAAGAAGCAATACAGACCCTCCAATGCAACTGTCATGAACAGAGGCCATGATATATCGGTAAAGAAATAAAACATTTGAACTTGCCTTTGATTTCGGTTCAATTCGTCACGTCTCTCTTGTTGAAACTTGATCCTGCTCACAAACATCACAAAAATGTATTAACACAGATACTGATAATTGAAGATGTGTTCCATTGTTTCGTTTGTGTGATTTTGAAGTTCAACTTTGTATACATAGTGATAGTTTCCTCCAAGAGGAGCATGTTCTTGCAGCCTTTTTTTTGTTGAGTCATCGCATCAGAAAGAAGCAGTATGAATTGATTCAACGACTATGTATGCAGGTTAAATGGGGTGGTGACGCAGGATCAATTTTTATTAGTGGCACAGAGTACCCACTCAAACAAGCCCATTGGCACTCTCCCTCAGAACACACCATTCATGGCAGAAGGTATCTGCAGTTCCTAGTCGTGCTCTTGCCYTGTTAATCCCTGTCTTCTTCGTGTTGGTGAAGACTTGTACCTTAAGAAATTTCCACAATGTTTTATTACAGGTATGACTTGGAGTTACACTTGGTTCACGAAACCACCGACCGAAATGTTAAAAACAAGTTGGCCGTAATTGGAGTCCTCTACAAGATTGGCAAACCAGATGAATTTCTTTCCTTGGTAAATCTTCATCAATTAATTACGTTGTGTTGTGTGAACAATTATTAAAATTACCTATTCTGAATTTCCATCTTCTGATATACTCTGTAAATACTGATCTGCAGTTAATGAGGAACATCTCAACTATGATTGATAAGACAGACAAGCACAAAAACATAAGTTTGCTTGATCCGAGGGAGATTAAAATATCCAGTAAGAGGTACTATAGATACATGGGTTCTCTCACAGTTCCTCCTTGCACAGAGGGTGTTATTTGGACCATCAACAGAAAGGTAAATTTCCTCTCGACCGTCATTTTTGGTGATTTCTCGATGATTTTCATACAATAGATGACTGCTTACCTAAATTTCGATCTACTCTTAGGTGAGAACTGTTTCAAAAGACCAAGTGAAGTTGCTTCGMGAAGCAGTACATGATGTAAGTTGTCATTCGTTTGTGTTCTGATTATGTAATTGGCTTARAATGGAAGTTCAATTCTTGATTGCTTAATTTTCATTACAGTATGCTGAAAAGAATGCAAGACCACTACAGGAAAAAAATAGTCGCAACGTGTTCCTCCTCGGGCCTGGAGGCACCAGCAACTGATACACACGAGGAGTGTTTCCAGGACATCTTTCTTTTCTTTTTTTTTTTTTTTTGAGTTAGAACAATCAAACTATATTCTTTTCTTCTTCTTCCAGCTGGAAGGATGTAGCAAGCTAGAACACAATTTGGTGACATGGATATTCAAATATTTGATTCAGAATCTTCCTCTTTCTTTCTCTTTCCAACATAAGACAGACAACGCAAGATACCTGTTAATTGAAGTGAAATATATTTATATAATTTAAAAAAGCCATGAGGGACAAGAAGATCTAGCCAAAATCAGACACTAACATAAGATAAATTAAAGTAACTAAGGAACAGGAAGAGGACACGATAAGGAGGTGAGCTGAAAGAGGATTCTTTTTTCATCCTTATCTTTATAAGGAATTCGTCATCAACCTGAACAGAAGAATTCTCCCCTGTTTCTTTTACAWCATGTTGAAGAGCTAAATTACAAAGGATCAGCTAATGAGTAAATGGGCAATGCCGATCACCAATCAGCTAAAATGTGATAGGCTCTCGGTATCGCATCCATTTGCTTCCACTCTCTGGGTGGAAATATTTCAGATATCTAATTGCTCTTTTATGTTTTGTACTAAAACTCCCTCTTRGATTTCCTGTTGATGAACCCAGCCTTACTGGGAAAACAATCAGAAACTGAAACTTGCAACAAGAATGTTGCAGAAAAGGTGAGCAATTTGTGTCATTCAAACTGCTCATAGGCTATCTATTATTAGGAATAAAGATCAGCTGAGGATCCACTACAACTTTCTAGCAACAGGAAAAGGAAACAACCAGAGAAGAATGAGCAAGAATTAATTAGTGGGACAATCAGTGACACCACTCGATATTTCTTGCCAAGAATAATTTGGCGCAGAAAGTTTGCTGCAAACTAACTCAAGAAGTTGATCATCTGACCATCTCTGAAATTCTTGATGTGCATGAAGGAGGGCCTCCTCTTGTCTGTCTTGTGTTGTATGAGTTGCATTTCAGGCATTTGTGAGCCACGATGTGGAAGTTAACCTCAGTTGTTTCTCCACAGTCATTGCAGAGGATCCATACCTAATTAGTACAGCAATTAGTTCTGTGCAAATTTAATACATACAGCACGATTCATAGCACTCACAGCCATAAATAAACTGTGTTCTGAGCTTACCATTTTATTTTGATACATTTGAGGCATGGGTGTTGAAGCAACCTGGAGTTTAGGCAACAAAAAGAAAAGGTCAAAACATTGTATAAGAAATTTACTGCAGAACAGTAATCACCATGACACCAGCTTACCTCCTGGTCAAGCTTTTCCCAAACARGAGACATATCACAATATGATTTTGAGCAGACAGGACAAGAGTACCTGCATGTTTAGTTCATTAGCACCAAACCAAATTCGAGAATCTGATAAAAAGTGAACGTAAACGAGCTATTATCACATCAGAGGCATTCTTAACTTGAGATCTTATSACATTGGTCTTAGGATTGGAGGGACAGAAGAGATGGATGTTCTGGAGTTATAACTAATTTGTCATCAATCTGTTCAGAAACTTACTGGAAATGTCTTTCCATCTCTATAACACAACCAAGATGTATGGTGTGACCACAAGGTAGGACTGTGATGTCTCTTGTTGTATCGAAAAGGTACTGCATGCATGYATTAAGGAATGAATCAGGATACGGATAGCCATCATAAGTTCTCAGACTAGCCATTACTGGTTTTACCTCAAAGCAAACAGGGCAATTGTGGTGCATTGCTCTTTCTACACATATGTGTGAATCCTTCAACAATTTTGAATAGCAACATCCTGAAATAGAAACCACAACTTTCATAACTGGTTCATTCATTTAGATAGAAGAATCACTTTAAAATATGCCAATAAAGRGTTCTGGGCAGAAAATATCGGCATTTAACGTATAATACCAAGATGCTTTAGTCGGAAAGTTCAAGATSTTACTCACCGCATCCATGACAGTGGAAGAAGTTTTCTTTACCACCAGTTCTGTGATACAAATGATCTTGAATTAGATGAATTGATATTGCGAAGAAACTAAATATGGCGGAAATAAATTCGACAACAGCTAGCAATTGAAGGTTCAATTTTATAACTTTACTAAAAGAATTAAAGTTTGTAGGAAAATATGTGCCAAAAATACTGTTTCTCTATGATATGCTAAAAGTGTCAAATCAGCATATAATAATAGAGGTTCTATTAGTACGTAACAAATAACTGAKCATGACCCAACAAACTGCTTTAGTTAAGATAGAACAAGTTTTTCCCTGCTACTTCATACAACTCACTAGACTAGCTTGATAGAAAAGATTTATTCAACCKAAACTAACATAATCGAAGACATCCACATTTTTGTTCTTGAAAAGGTGCAGGGGGTAGCCCAGAGGATCAACTGGTATGAACAAAATATATAGAACGCGGAGAAGATATAAACCTGCAGATTCCACATTTATCACAGTGGTATTGATTCTTCGAAACCTAGAGGTAAGAAACCATGATGTTTAAAGCAGATAACACTATTAAGCAGATAACTATAACTGAATCATGAAATTTTTCGGATGGTAAATGAAGGAGGCTTACATCATCATCAAAGAAATTGCATTTTGAGCAATAATATTTACCCATGCAAACCCCACAACTTGTGCACTTTTGCTGGACCTGTACAGTAACCAAAATAAAACCAATTATGTTCTTACTTTTTATTCATGAAAAGTTAAATAATCATCATTTTACTTGCACTTAATTGACTCTCTCACTTATCATTAAAGGTTAATCATCAATTTTCATTCTACCTAAACAGAAGATAAAAACAATAAAAGAACTTTCTGGTATAGGTTTAACTTTACAATTCAGAGGAGGAAACTCACATCTTGTTCTGTGTTGCACAATGAGCAAATGACCTGAAACAAGTAAATAAAGCCGCTCCCTTTYAWCAGAATGCCATAATTTGCATAGCATACAAGGGAAAAGCTTTGTGTAGCATGTAATGCTATAACAACAGAAAACTATAAACAAGTACAAGAAGGGCATACTAAGGAACCCCTAATTGCTATTTGGAAGCATATACTAGAATCACATTGAAGACTTATATAAAGTAACAATGAGACAGGACAACAGGTCACTAATTATAAGATTAGCAGCTCAAGCTTAACTAATTACGACCCCTTATTTATTAGTGAATTCCTCTAGTTCATAAGTGGCATTTTATAGAACAGTAGGGCAAAGGTTGAACGTGACAAAATTCCTCTATCAATCTGGAAAAACCCAAAACAGGGGTGAAAATTAGTAACTTTTTTCCAACAACAACAAGTGATAAGCCTGCCAGTTAAACTTGCTTTTTTGGTTCTTTTATAAACGACAGTACCAACAGATTAAAATACATAAATGCATTGAAGACAACATTTGAGGACTACAAGGTCGTGCGTAAAGTAAAGCTTACKCTTTTTATTTCATGGCGCGGAATATCATGCCTTTTAAAGGGATCAACTTCAAGAGAATTCTGTCAAAAGTGCGAGAATAATATGGTAATTCATGGTGAAAAATAACTAAATTTCACAGAAAATTCAGAACATGTAACGGTATGTACTTTTGCTTCGTTGTGGCAATGCCTGCAATCAAATATCTCATCACAACAGGGTGCTATGACCTTGCATCTCCTTCGATAATGCGAACACCTAAAACCATCAAAATAACCAGTAATCAGCTACCATTTAGATAGGAGATCAAGATAAAATTAGGCGATTTGGCACAAGATAAACTCCAAATTTTCAAGATCATCAAAATGAAGGAAGAATAAGAATACCCATAATTCCCAGAACCCATCTCCATTAAGGACTCATCAACCACGGATTGATGAGAAACCATTCGATGATGCTCGAAACCACCCTCCATTTCTCTTCGCGTAATTAGAAGAAATTTCTCTCTGGGTACTTAAAATTCCCTTGAAAAAATACAGGAACAAAAAGAAAAAAGAAAACTGAAAAACTAATGCCGAAAGAATCAGAAAAGCTTCAAGAAGAAATAATGAGAATTGGATCCCTAATGATATCAGCGATAACTAATGATAGACAAACTAGTCCTTTCAAATTTTGCATTATATGGGGGTCTAGAGACAATATAACACTACCTTTCACTGTTTAGAAAATGATGCAAAGTTCTCTCAATAATAGCATCCCCCTGCCCACCCAATCTATGATGAGGCGACACGCAAGCACGCTTATCCGAATAGAAAGGGATAGAAAGAGAAAGGGCAAGAAGGAGCAGTCCAATAATTTGAGAACTGAAACCTGGGTAGAAAGCCGGCGTATATTGTGGGCGAAAAAGATAGTAACCAGAGTACTTTCGGCCCGGCCGCAGGTAAATAAAAGGGCGTTGGGATTACTTAGCAGTTCAGAAAGGAGTGCAGTAGAATGACAGACTCCCTCCCCKCAATTGAGAAATGCTATTAAAAGTGGGGAGGTTCAAGTGATGCCGAGGAACAATATATCTATAAATAGACACAGGTTTTCTGGAAGGAAGAATGAAGAGTCGGTCAATTTGTGGTTGGTTCATTGACAACGACCSCGTTCAATTGGACAACTTTGTTATACCAGACTGACGTGAAAGTCCTTTTATGCCCCCTAACTATCAATTTGTCGATTTATCCCCATTATTCGTTTATTTAATTTGATTGTTACGTGCATATAAATATTTTCTTTCTCTTCAAAGAACATTTGATAAATATAAAGTGCATAAAATATTTATTTTTTAATTTATAAATAATTATGAATAGTATTGATGTGCATAAATGTCCTGAAACCTAATTATTGTGTAATATGTTGGGTATGAATATGTTGTTTTGAAGGATTAATGACCCAACTAGTTTAGCCAGAAGTTGATCTGGTATCAACAAAATAAGACATGCATTTTGACTATCGAGTCATGTATAATACTTGTCAAATTCGTAACTCRTTTTTTATTAGAGGGTGRATTCTTGAATTAATTAAAAAAATTCTTTAAAAAAGTGTAAATGTGGCTACTAAAACCAATTGCAAATACTAGAGAATAATATGCTAAATTTGAGAAACGAATAATAGCTAAATTGAGAAGATTGATTAAAAAAGGTAATGATAACCCTAGGTTTTCAAACTCAAGGCGAGATCTAAATAAGTGGGAATCTAAAAGAGTAAGCACTAAATTGTCTAGGAAACTAAATAAGCTGCATAAAGCTCAACTGAAAAGCTGAGAAAATTGTATAAAACTAGCTGAAAAGTTGGAAAGAAACGCATGAGACTAAGCTAAGCAAGCTTTGAACTAATGGAGATAATATGTATAAATCTGAAAATTTAATACATTGATAAAYACTTGATCTGTATCATTTGATATTTATTGATTCGGGAATTTCTCCTTCTTGCTTTCTTCCCTTCATACTTAGTAGAAACGAATTTTAAGCGAAGCAAAATCACTTTTCCACTTCCTCGATGCACTTCATTTTGTCACWCCACGGCCTAAAAATGTGTGAGGTAGGTAAATAGTAGCCTAACATTTTGACTCATTTCTAATTTTTGACTGATCGATTCATTTGCTTAGCATGTCCCACAATACCAACAAGGATCTAGGTATTCTACTTGAGCCTCTGCCGATCAAGAGTTTCCCTGGTTCTACTTTATTTTTTCTCACGCGATGATTTCCGTTGGAATTTCACTTGCTCTTGCAGTAGTTAACAAATTATTTTACTCAACTTGTTTAATTGTTTAGATCGATTAATTTTTTGTATCGATAGATAGATATTATAAAATAATTATTTAAAATAAAGTTTATTTGTAAATTTCTTCTTAATAACACAAAATCCTTCATTTTAGATTTTGACGTTAAAATTTTTAAATCCAAATTTTTAATTTAGTTTGAAAATCGAACTCTGCACACCCTCCGGTGCCGGCATGCGGAACACGGTAAACGGATAGGGTCGGTAATTTGGCTGACAAATATCGGGTCCCAAACTCCACGTGGACAAGATCCTGTGGTTCAGCACTTTTCCTCTTTCTCTTTTCTGTGATGGCAACACTGTGTCTGTACCCCTGGATGGGGATCGTCTCACGTGCAGCCGAAACAGCTGTTGGCTCTTTATTGCTCACAGTAATTCTTTTCTTCTCCCGTCAAGTCAAGCATAAACACAGTAATTCTCTTCACCGCCGCGCACCAATCGAATTTTCTGATATTTTGCATACTTTTTTGCGCCAAATTTTGTACTAGTAGCAGTACCCGATTTGCGATTGTTTGATGTATTGAAATTAAAGTTTCATTTGGGGGAAATAGTGCCAATTGACACCCCAGGACAAAGTGTATCTCTGAGATAAACCGATAAGATAAATATTAGATGCAGAAAAGCTACCGAACGGAGACAGCTAAAAAGTTGCGGCATTGACAATTATCTCAGGATGATTCTTTGCTGGTTATTGGAAATAATGCACAAACAACGGTAAAGGTGGTATCAAAGGATTTAGCAAATTGCAGGAGATAAAGGGTGCAAACAGAACGCGGCCAAAAATATCTGCTTCAGCAACTGGATGGGGGAAAACTGAAATGCCTCTTCTGAGTCCTGATAACATAGTAAAATTGTGTCAATTTCTGGGTAAAGTTCAGGACTAGATTCCAAGTTGCAACTCCCGTTATCGTCTCCGGTAGCGACAGAAGAATGCTGGTGCTTTGATGTATCCCACTATTGTTGGCTGCGTTCGTGCTTTGAGTTCGAGGGATTCCGCTCTCCTTGTCCATCTGCTCTTCCTTTTTTCTTACTTCAGAGTTTGAGGTTCTTTTATTTTTGCCCTTTAAAGAGATGAATCATAAATATCTTCTTTTTTTCTTGCTTTTGGAGTTTGAGGTTCTTTTATTTTTGCCCTTTAAAGAGATMAATCATAAATATCATCTTCCTTTTTCTTTTTATTGAAAGGATCGATTTTCAAGATAATGGATCTCCACCGTTAGAAAGCAAGAAAATATCTTCTCCGCTTTTTAAATTTTTAATTAAGATTCCACTTGAATTAACCCTAGGTTGTAGCAAAATATCCAAAGTCTACCGTTAACTACAATGGAATTCCATGACTGAGCAGTTTTCACATATGAATTAGTTAAGGGTAAAATAATCATTTCAAATTAGCATATAGTGGGGCGATTGGTATTTCGGGCATAAATATCGTCTATTTGAAATGACTCGCTCCGCTAAGCAAAGTCCAATTTCTTCGGCTTTTTGCTTTCTTCCATGGATTGAATTTCTCAAGTTAGCTCCGGGCATTTGATTTCTCGGGAATATCTGAGCATCTTCAAATGGTCCTACATTGCAGAGGCATATGGTGGTGCCACCCTAGCTAGAGCTTCCGCATTTATTTTTTGGATGAATAATAATGCAACTTCATCCGGACCATRTTGTGGCCATTATACATTGCAGAGAATAAATCCCTGTTCATCATATATTGTTCTTTTCTACGTTCGCGGAGCTTCCACTTCTAAATGTTTCTATAGTTCTCACTTCTTGCCTCATTTCTTGAACTCTACACACATTTGAACGGAATGTGCTACTGATGCGGCACTGTCTTACTACCATTTTGGAGTTTCTATCGATTGTTTTGAGAGAGAGAAACAATTAAAGGAATAAAATAAATATGTCATTTGTAATCTTCATATCGTATGACCTGTGTGTATTTTTAGGATTCTCATACAAATGAAGAATCCATAGCTTAGATAATCTCTCTAATGAGCTTACGAAAGATGCAAATTCGGAATCTGATTGAGAAAATGGAGAAGGAATGTGGGTTCTCTAGAGTTCTCTGGTACAGGCAGCTGCATTGTTTCAGGAAATTGACATGAATATGGTGGGTTCGTAATTGAGGAACTTAGATTCTCTAGAGACGAAGATTCTTTTTTTCTTTTTTCTTTTTTTTTTTTAATATGAGATGGCATTTTTTTTTTCCTTTTAATTGATTCTCATGTGAGAAACATGTATTATCAGTCATCTGATGGACATAAATAATTGTTTATAAATAGATAAGAATATCAATAAGTAAAAATAAAGTATAATGACATATTAAAATAATATAATTGTTTAAAGTGATATTTTGCCCAATTATTCCTTCAAAAAAAATTTCTTACTCGAAAAATGTAAAGAAATTACTTCTATATTTTAAAAGCTTTTATTATTTGATTATCATTCTAGACCAAAAAGAGCATAAAAGAATAAGATAAGTGGCAATTTATTCTTTTTCTTTTTGAATTCTAGCTGAATTAATTGCTCTATGACTACGTACAATAAAAATAAATTAAAAGAGGAAAAGAATTTTATATGGACAAGAATATATAATTAATAAGTAGTAATCATAGAGTGCTCAAGTGTGCACAAAATGTCACATTAGAATTCTAAAATAATGTAAAATTAATAAAAGATTAACATAATTTTAAAAATAATTAACAAATCTAGAGCACGTATGAATAGAACTTACACTAACATAATAACATAAGAAATAAAAATTCATAACAAATATTATTACATTGAATCGATCTAATAACGGAATATGTTTTTTAATTTTTTTCCAAACTATTTTCTTTACGTTCAGCAACTTGACTAAAATAAGAATTAAAATTACAATTAATTCGAATGACATTATATCTGAACTTTTAATTTACGTATAATTCTTTGACATCATATTATATTGATACAAAAATCATTTATATTGAATTAATATTATTTTATATAAATTTAAAATATTTATGTAACATAAATTAAAATAAATAAAATAACATGTGATATGAAAAAAATATATAACACACATTATTTCATATTAGTATTTAAAATGCTTCTGGGCCACCAAGGGCGTCCTATGTGGCTATACTCCCATTTATCATCTTGTATTTCATTGCCCCCTAAGCAACGGAATCCACTGTGTAAAGCCCAGTAAACCATGAGCTCACGCCGACAACCCTGTAAGTGTGAGTCCAGAAATCACATATGAGTATATGACTATTCTGTCTTCAGTTTCCAATGAGACGACTTTTCCTCCTTTTTTTTTTTTTTTTCTTTTTTCTCCTTCTCTAACTGTTGTGCGGTACGAGATATTCTGGGATTTTAACATTGAGAGGCGTCTTTCATCCCACATCACGTTTAGACTAATTCTCGTCGCATTGAATCGATCTTTTCTAGAAATAAGTGCTGGTCATACTAGTATCTTCATACGAGAGTGAAGATTCAATTTCTACATAATTTAAGGAATAAAAGTATAAAACTACTTAAAACAATCAAATTTGATTCGAATTGAGCTTACTTTGAAGTTCATTCTGCAATTCTAATTTCTGGTGCCAATCTAACTAACTGTTTGATATATTTTGGTGGAGATGGAGGATCAAATCCAACAACTTAGGATAATTAGTAAATAGACTTATTAGATCAAAATGATATCTCATGTTTAACTCATATTTGTGGGGCACTATTTTAAGAGAGTTATGAGTCAGACATTTCACTAAGTAAGAATTAGAATTTGGGAATGAAACTCAAATCAAACCCATATTAATCTTATCAAAGGTAACGAGTGACTTACCCAAAGAAAGAAAAAAATCGAATTAAACTATTGCTTTGCCATGATCAATGAACTAACTTGAAAAGCAAATTTTATCAATAAACACTTTGATAGTTTTTTAAATAAAAGTTGAAAAAAGAATTATAAAGAACTCTACCAGATTTTCTAACTGCGTGCAATGAGTAATTTCATGAAAATGTGGATTTACCTTTTTTTGCTGGATTACAAGATGAGCAGTGGAGATTGTTTTTCATCTAACTTGGGCCAGAGTTTCATTTGGGCCTTTATGACCGTGCTAATCTTCGGCTGGCTAGAGCCCGTAAGAGGAGTCAAAACTTAGAGGCACAGTGCATTGATATCTTTACTGTATCTGTAAAGTGCTGACGTTAACACTGAATAATATTTACAAATGATAATTAATATATAGAATATGAATTTAAGTTAYTATTAAATAACTTTTTATAAATGATACTTAATATGTGAAATGTCAATCCACCTTAGGTTAATGTCAAAGATAAGAATTTCCTATATGATATTTATTTTCTTTAAATAATGTAATAAAAATAGTCTTAAAATTCAAAAGTTATTCACAAATAATATAAAAATAGATTTTGAAATTAATAGTTATCTCTAATTGATGACTCAACATATTATATAAACTTTATGGAGCTAGACGTCCTGCTTGACATTGTTAACATTTATTCTTTTACGTCAACATCAAATAGAGCTCAAGACATTATATATTGGAGATAGAATTATTGAGATAATGTCTATTACGATGATATGATAGTCATTTTATGATGTTAATGTTATCGCATTGGATGTGCCCTTAGTAATAGAATGTTCAGCAATCACTTTAAACAATTATAATACTTTTTAAAAATGTTTTCTTCGTTGTTAGCTCCCATTTAATATTAAATAACTAATGAAGTTAATGATGTGATTTATATGTTAATTAAACTTATATTCTTTATTATGTTAATTTTAAAAAATTAGATGAAAATATATTTATTTTAATGAATTTAAATGTTTTTTTAACACTCTTAAGATAGAAATATAAATATTCAATTCTAGATAGAGAGATTCTCAAATTTTCTCTTGATATCTAAGCCTTGTATTATATGAATCAAATTGTCTAGCTGATACTTAATTTGTATTGTTCTTTTAACACTTCAAATTTAAGTGGACTTAATCAGATAATTTGGGACGATTGACATTTCTTGAAGCTCGCTCTCTCCCCTAGATGAACCATACAAGAATGAAATATTTGTTATGTTTAATATTTTTAGTTTGATCTGTATCTGTTTTAATTTTGTCTTTCATTCAAGCTGTTTTAATCAAAGCGAGATCATATTTTTAACTCTTACTTATTGCACCATAGCGAAAAGGTTATAGATCATTCTTTTCTGAATAACAATCAGACCTAGAAGCACAAAGCGAATCGGTTTCAAATTAATCTAAAAAATGTGGAAATATCAGTTATATTAAAAAAAAAAAAAAATCGGTGGAGTTTGAACTTGCAGCTCTCAAATTGCAAGAATGCAATGGCAGTTGAAATCTGAGGTCCAATGCCCAAATTTCCTTTCATAAAGAAGAAAACAATTCCCTTTTCCCCTTTTGCCCAAAATGAAAATTTAGAAAACCTCCGATACTGATTCAGAAATGGATTCATCCATTCTGTTTTTTGCCGTCTGGATCTGGGAACAAAAATTTATGAACCCAAATGAGGAGAAGTAGCTCATGGTCCATCTACTCCTTTATTCCCATGACGTTCAAAGGTCACTTTCCAGTTTGCCCTGCAATTTATCTCTTTCATCATTTAGAAACTTCCGCATCCACTGTAGTGCTAACACACTATCGTGGACCTCACCTCGCTCCACAGTCCACATTTCGGCGGTTTCGCCATCAATATCCACCGCCCAACCAAACACCCCGCAGTTTATGGGTCCCGAATCTGCTTTTGCTGATCCTTTCGATGCTGACCATTTTATTATCTTGTGGTTCTATTTTAGCCACAGGTCGATGTTCTTTCGTCCCGGCACACCAAAGAATCATTTCACGGGTGAGATTCTTTATACCAGTCACTTAAATTACCCTACTCACCATAGCCAAAGGGATTTTATTGTTTTCTACGTGGTTGATTGTAGTCATGAAGAGATACTCTGGAGATGGAAGATGAGGGGTTCAACCTTCACCTTTCAAGTTCATTTCGATTGAGAGTTGTCACGAGATGATTGATTAGATTTTAAAGCCAAACCTGATCTCTTACATGAAGTTTATTTATTATGCACTAATCATCATGAATGCACATAATCGACATCATAGCCTAGACTAGYTCGAGTAGAAATTTACTCTTTTCGTTTCTTTTAAATATATATTACAATAAAATAAAATATACAAATCAATAAGATAATAAATTGGTTTAAAATTTTTATTAAGATGATATATTTATTCTTATATTAAAAAAATTTAATTGCATGAGAAGAAAATATTGATATATAATATGATTTTGAAAATTAAATAAGAATAAAAATAAAAAAACATATTTAACTATGTCTTAATAAGTAAAATGTGAAATGTTTTAAAAAATAAAGAAGAATCATATTCTAATATACCTTAAGAAATGGAGGGACCAATTTTTCATATAAGTTCTACGGCTAAAAATACTCATGCGACATAAATTTGATTTGATTAATAAAAATKAAAAAAGTTTGTATTTATTAAATTTCAAATATGTGATTTTATGTTTTAAAATTTGTTTATCTGCACATGTTATTTGAAATAGAATTTGAAAATTTAAAGATTGATCAAATGATATTTATATTGTAACAAAAGGAATTGTTTTCCTTTTTTTTTTTGAAAAATAACGCACGAATTATATATGATGGAAAAAAAAAAGACAAAAAAATGATGGCAATAATCTTTTCTCTTTTATTTTGAAAGTGAAAGGACACAAAAAGTAAGGAATAGACTGTACATCAGAGGTCCAGAAATGAACAGACCATTCCTCATTATTATTTTTTCACATGGTCGGGTTCTCTGCAATTCAATAATGGATTATATATATATATATAGTTCATAATTTAAGGAAATAAATGTCTCATCTTTATTAAGAAAAAAGAAATTAATTGCCCTCTTTGCTTCAGTAGAAGTATGGGAAGARGAACGATATCAAGGACAGAGGTCGGGATGAAAGGGGACGACAACCAATCCTCAACATCTTCTTTAAATTGTTATATGAGATTTATATTTTTAAATTTTTTGTAAAATTTTCATCCATAAAAGWAGGGTAATGCTTCAACTTGAAAATCAAAATTCTGGCTCCATCCTTAAAAAATATATACAACCATGGCTTAAATATTCAATCATTTTGATCAGGTCTCATTAATCAATTAGAAGATCAGTGTAGAAGAGGCATCCAGAAATGCATCATATGCGTCAGCTAAATCTGGATCGTTCTCATAGTTCATAGAAAGCMTCTGATTCTTTATGCTAAGCTCAATCATCATTCAGAAAGACATACTTTTGCAAGGAAAAGGTCATCGAGAGTGTAGTGGTGATTGGTAGGTAGCCCTTATCTTTCTTGTTTTCTCTTTTTAAAATTTTATTTGTTGTTTAATTTCTTGGATTTGAGTACAGATGGCACTGTTGATGTACTTCAAAGTATGACAATAAAGTAGAAAGGAATTGAAAGAGAATAGACTCCACAGAGGTGAAAGTTGAATTATACATCCTGATCACAACACCACAAGCAACCCAGGACCCTACCCTAGCTACAATCACAATTCACACTGTAGCATCTGAGSTGATCCAAAGGAAGTTGATACCAAACTGTAGAAAATTAAACTAAAACAACAAGGAAGAAATSCTCAGAATGAAGAACAAGTACATACACCAGGAAAAAATAAAAGAGCCGATCCACAGAAATTTGGGAAGCTATGGTCACTGCTTAATAGTCAGCGGTGGGCAACTGCTCATGGCTGCTGCTGATGAAAAACAATTCATAGATGGCCCCAGCGATACCACCACCGATCAAAGGACCAACCCAGTAAACCCAGTGGTTTGTCCAGGTCCAGCTTACCACAGCAGGGCCGAAGGACACTGCTGGATTCATGGAGGCCCCGTCAAAGGCACCACCAGCCAATATATTGGCACCGACGATGAAACCAATGGCAATTGGTGCAATGATTCCCAAGTTACCCTTCTTTGGATCCACTGCGGTGGCGTACACGGTGTAGACTAGTCCGAAGGTCATCACTATCTCAAATACAAGTGCGTTCCCTACTCCAACTCCTGCTGACAATGCAAAGGCAGAGGTTTCCTGAAATTTCAAAAGCAGAGTTAGCATATTCCAGAAGAATATTCATCATAAGTAGATAGAAATAACTAAGATAATTTAAACTCACCAAGCCACCAGTGGTGAACTTAAGAAGCAAGCATGCAACAACTGAACCAAGCAACTGAGCGATCCAGTAGAGAATACCACGTAGTAGGGTAATGTTACCGCCAACAAAGGCACCAAAGGTGACAGCAGGGTTAACATGACCGCCGGAGATATTGGCACCAACGGAAACAGCCACAAAAAGTCCAAATGCATGAGCTATAGCGGCAGAGATGAGGCCAGCAGGGGTGTTGGGAGCGTTATCAGTCAACTTGCTGAAGGCCATACCAGAACCTTGACCTGCAAAAACAAAAATTAGGGTTGATATGAACTCAGCCAACGCTGCCCTGAGAGCATCGGGATGGTAGGCCTCCTCTGTCCTGCCGATGGCAATCCGATTGAACGGCATCTTCGGATGATCGGACAATCAAGATCTAGAGATCGCTATAGAGAATGGCCTAGACTTGGGCGAGTGATTCTACTCTAGTCTCCACATCTCATCTTCATGCAGCTCAATTACTTATATTCAAAACCAAGGAGATGTGTGACCTTCCGTATCCGGTACCCGGTAATATTTTTTTAAATAAAGAAAAATTATAACGGTGGACGGCTGGGAAAATGATCAGAATGTAATTGCAATTTTGAATTTTTTCTATTTTGAAATTATTTGTATACAGGCAATCACTGTTTGTACAGCGAGGCAACGATGGATAATGGAGTTGGTTGACCGACACGTGTGTGTGCGTGATGGATAAGGAGCCTGACATAGGACGTGCATTCCCTGTTTTGGTYTTTGTCCCTATTGCGTGGTCTCTGGAAAGATCGAATGACATTGATGTGAATTAATACCTCTTCCTTGCATTAGTAATTTTAATCAAACAACTTTTGTTCTTATCAAAATAACTTAGAGAAAACAAGACAAATAATTCAAAAAAGCTTGGTGACATGACAAGAGGCGGTCGAATATGAGATTTTATTTTTTAATTATTATTTTTGAGTATCAATTATTTCGAATTGTTAAATTTATTCTTCATTTGTATTTTTTTACCCTATTAGGGACTATTCTTACATATTGACTAAAATACCRCAAGAATTGTCACCTAAAAGTTGTAGACTTGAAGGAGAAAATGGGGAAAAAAAATGCAAGAATGAATCCTCTTCATAATCATGAGGTAAAAGATCAAAGTTTTTGCTCTTGTTATATATGCGGTGGTTCTTGTATATTTTGAGAGCTACACTCTATTAATGATTAAAAATAAAAACTTGTGGTCACTAGGCTCCATCAAATGTCGTCATCTTCATATTTGCAATGGTCCCATGCTCCAATGAAACATGTCACGATCGAGAGAAAGTTGAAGAATGCTTTTAAACATTTAATTCTTATGATATTATTAAGATGCTAATTCAATTAATTAAGATTAATTTATTACTCTAAAATATCAGAAATAATTCATCACATCTTTATTCGATATATTTAAAAAGGTAGATCCCTTTTCTTTTTTCTTTTTTTGAGTGGTTTACTTGATCGATGATTTGTGGATGAGTTCAACTAATACATGAGGAGCATATTATATCTTAAGGTGCTTAGACTGTTAGACACGATGATTAATCTAATATATTAAAGAATATTATCCAATGATTTGATAATCGATGGACGGTCATGGAGCTTTAGGTATGCTTATTAGAAAATCCTCACGTAACTTTCAGAATGATGCATGCCCAAATAAATAAATAAATAAGTATATATATATATATTGTTGGTATAGAGAATCTTGATGAGATGAGGGCATATAACACAGTGAATAAGATTAAAAGTCGTCTATATATATTTATATACTGTTTTACTTATTGATGTTCATTAAAAATAATTTTTAATTATTGAATAAAAGATTTACAATTAAGAACAGATCCTATCGATCTTAATGTTTTAATAACCAAATATTGTTTGCATTAAATATTGGAAAGACTGAATTTTCATGGAAATTATTAGTAAGTTTTACAGGTTAAAAAGATAATTTAAAATTTAATAGTTGAAAAAATCGAACGATAACTCAGAATGAGATTTCATATTCGATTTTTACTTGTGATATCATATTKAAATAGTTCTGATTAAAAGTTCTTTTGATTAAGAAGTATTCTTTGCAACACAATTCGAATTAATTTCAGATTAATTTTACGAAAGGATATTGAATTGTTTAGAGAAAATGTAAAGACAGCTTAGGAGATGGAAGCTAAGAAGTACGATGATTATTCTGACGTATCCTCTCCGAAACCGCAATTATAAGTTGGACAGATAAAGGAGCTCATCCTTGGAAGACTGTGTCTGCCTTGTTCAATCACTACAGAGAGGGCCCCTATTTATTAGGTGAGGATTCCTAAACCATTCGGTTTTCTATTCCTTTTCTCTTTTTTAAAGTTTCGAGCGGGAGAAAAAGGAATATCTCTTTTTTCGAAATTGAGGGAGACGACCCTCCGGACGTCTTAGGAGGCATGAGACACGACCCTCCAGATCTTTTTAAGTTTCTTCTTTTATTTTTTCATTTTCATTTTGAAAATGAGAATGGAGAATGTATTTAGTTAAGGATAATTTAATTGTTGGGTAAATTAATAAAATAATTTATAAATTTTGAATCTACGAAAAATTTTATAATAATAGTTTGAAATTTGAATTTCGAATGGAGTTTTGCAGTAAAATAATTTTTGATAATATATTTTAAAATTAGTTTGAGGTAATTCATCATGAGTTAATATTGTAAAGCTCATGATAATATATTTTCAACAGCCTAAAAGAATCTTAGTTTTAATAATCAATTTCAATATCAAATTTATCAATTAAAAAAAAAAACATAAAGTCGGCTCATAGGGATAGTGGCTCATGGCCTTAAAACCCTACAAATGTGGGGTCGAAACTGGAAAACATGGTAGAAACAAATATCAAGAATGTGAAATGAAGATATCCTTGTGTTCAAATGCTGAAGGTATCCTTGTGTTCAAATGCTCAATCGACCTTAATAACAATAATGAATAAGAAAACAAGGCAACCCTTCACATCAACTCCAGCATACACAAAACAAAAGTGCCTCTCACCTTCCAGCACCATTAATTGTTATACTATATCTTTATTTTTTTAATCTACTAATATTTTTACATTGACGAGACTAATTCGAACTTAGCTTGAGTGCACGCGCAGAAAAAAACTTGATTCAAAAATTCTTTTAATGTGGCACTACAAGTAATGTTCAAACGGTTCAATTATTATATTATCTTCATCTTCAGTGCTAGTACTTTGTTTTTTAAGGAATCATTTTATATTTCGCATTCCACGTATGAAGGCCTTATTAATTTTTTTTAATTTTCTCATTCATTAATATTTTTACATCGATGAGACTAATTCGAACTTAACTTGAGTTGCATATGTACTCTTACGCAYGAGAAAATTTAATTCAAAAATTTTTTTAATATGAAACTACAAGTAAAGTTCAAACGGTTACTGCTAGTACTTTATTTTTTAAGAAATTATGTTATATTTTGCATTCCACGTATGAAAGCCTCATTAATTTTTTTTATTTTGTCATTTTAATTCTTATTTAAATTATTAAACCAACAGCATCACATCTGCGTAGTTAATTTATTTTTTCTCATCTTATCCTTTTATGTATTTTTCAAAAATAGAGTAAATGTTCCATTTTAATATTAATTTTAAATAAATTTATCGTTTCTTCGATTTGCATATTTTAATTTATTAAAAAAAAATGGACGGGCGCTTCGAACATCCCAGCACTTTCGGCTGAATTAACTCCAAATTGTCTTTTGTCTTTTAAAGAACCATAGCAATTAAGGCATGTGAATATGGTGTTACTTTCAAAAGAAAAGGACAAAAAAGGACATGATTTGAAGTTTTTATCTCTTGAAACTTTAGCAAAGCAGGCTGGCTTTTGATTGGTTCAACGAAATTAATTTCGATACAATAATTGACCACTTTGGGCAAATGCTCCGGTACCATCACGTGATAGCCTCACTCTAGATTGTGACCCTTAATTCATACTTCATTTATTACCTTAAGAATATCAACTGCTCAGAAATTCTCTTCAATTCGCGAATGTTCTAAATTTTTTTACTCTATTCTTTGCATTTTCTAGAAATGGAAGGAAGTATACTCATTCTTCACTAGATAAATCTCGAACTCAATTTGTCAGGAATAAATGGACGATAAGAAATTTTTAAAACTTATATTTGAATTTCAATAAAAATCGTTGTCCTATTATTAATTAATGTTATTAATTTAGTTTAAATTAAAATCATTTAATAAATAATGTTTTATTACGTTGAGTATTTCTTTTTATATTTTTTTATAAATTTTAAACAATGATATTTGAATTTAATATAATATATTGAGACATTGTATGTTATCAAATTTAAAATCAGATGTACAATATAAACCTTGAGCAAATGTCATTATTTATAAATTTAAATAATTTTCAAACTTTAGAATTCAATTTTACTAAATGAGACCGAAGGCTTATCTGATAAATTTAAAGTTTAAAGTCTGAGAAATAAATTATGAAGTTTAAAGTTTGATACAAAGCTGAATTTTTTAATATTGAGAATTTTATTTTTTACATTTAAATTTGAATAATAGATGCATTACCCTTTTTTTGATAACGAATTTAGCAAAGCTCTAAAAATGAATAAGTCGCACTTCACATAATAAGACATTTCAAATTATATTAACAATTAAATTTAATTGAATAAATTTTAAGTGCTAAAGAAAAGCCCTAATTGATTTAGCTATGAAATTAAAAAAAAGTTAATAAATATTCTATTGGTTTTGAAATAGAATGAATGTTAAAATTGTAGAGTTTCTGAATATCCGAGGATTCTTTGCTTCTTTGGGAAATGYGAGGTAGTCTCTTGTTTTTTCARCAGSTGCTCTAACTCAACTGGTGARGTTTAGCAGTTGCAACGGCGAATGAAGGCCCAAAAACCACAGCCCAAACAGCAGATTTACAGATCTATGATGAGCCTTTCAGCTAAGGTGGAGTACAATCGCATTATGGATTGCTTAAATATAATTAGCTGTGGATCTGGAGGCCTTTCACGCGACCTCATGGTTTTAGCCTTSGGATTTTGAACATTTTAGGATTGAAGGGCCATGGGCTGACTCTTGCTTTTGTCCATGATGCAATCCTCTGGCGGTTTTTAATTCAAGGACGAAGGAAATACGAGACCCTTTATGGGCTAGATCCAGTTAGAGTAATGATAAGTGCTTGTCAGACCTGGACTTTGGTCATAAGTAAACATAAGAATTTCTTTTTCCTTTTGCTCCAAAAAGAAGAAAAAGAGAAACCTGAAAAGATTAAGCTGAATTGGAACCATAGAATATTTGATAAGTTTATAGTTAGTAAAGCTCAATTATTCCTCTTAATCATCTTTTAAGTGAATCTTAAGCCTGCAGAAGGGAAGACGGAGACACCCCTGATCTGTCACGTAATTATATCCATTTCATTAATAGGTCGTTTGTGAACTCAATGATTATTACATACTATCATTCATAAGATGCACTTCTTAATCAAATTTTCTATTACTAACCTCCTTATTTAAGGGCTAGTTAACTAGATCAAATATCGTCTTTTATATTTATGTTAAGTTAAATATAAATATTTTTATTATTGTTAGAAGGATTACATTTTCTTTTTCAGTCTCACGTGTTATCTAAGTCTTTTCAATAAGTAATTTGTGTTCAATTTCACATTTTGACGATCATTATTAATGTTAATGTATATTTTCATTATTTTTTAAAATATATCATCTTCTGATTCTTTTCTTATTATTATTGAAAGTGCATCACATTTTACCTATTAAAAAATTAATTAATTATTTTTGTATTTATCCTTATTTAATTTTTAAAATATCACCATTCGATCTATATCTATTGCSTCGTTTCAATTTTTTTCTCCGTGCAATTAACCACATTCTTTTTTAAAAATATTATTTTAATAATAATTTCAAAATAATTTATTATCTTCTTTGATATTTATATTTAATCTAATTTAACATATTTCAAAAAAATAAAAAAGTATATACCAAGTCAGAAAACATGATTGATTGTTGGCGTTCTAAGTTAAATGTCTTTAGTTTTGAGTAGATGGTCATAACCTAGGAAAGGAATACTGTTGTAGTGTTCGCAACTTCTATAAGGCTGAAAGCGATACTTGTAAGAATGGCTGCCAATAATTACTTGCTCATTTTGGTAATTGGCACGCCACAACCGCTAGCTCCATCCATGATAAAGTCTCCACGACCTGCTTTATATAGTATATTTCCTTGGTCGAAACGGGTACGATTTTATATTAAACTAAACAGGGTACAGATATTGGACTAGTAAGACCCCTCTATATCTAAATATTAACCAAGACATTATAAAATTGTGTTTGATAGAATACCCTAGGTCGATATTTGTTAGAAATTTAATTTTAATGACCTTTCGGATAAAGACTTTAATTCTTATAGTTTGAATAAGATCTTATTAAATTGTTGATCTACGTTCAAAATAACTTGTACAAAAATTATATAAATTGAAAAATAAAAATTATTTACTATATACGCATCAAGTTATTCAAATAAGTTCCATAAATTTAATAAAGTATTATTATTCAAACATAAATTTTGAGTACTGGAAGGCTTGAAGTAGCCCGGTACTCCTTCAGGACTTAAGAAAGGGAGGGACATTTTTAATCCCTTCAAAGATAAAAACGAAGYGAAAAAAAAAGAAAAAGAAAAAGAAAGGGACATTTAATTAAGTAATAAGAAAAGAAAAACACAACCCATTTGGTGAATATTTGCGTTGTCATCTTCTGTTACACAATCTAGAATGACGCCACGTGTCCCCTTTACCGAAAATGGTGGACAGAATTGCGAGACGCTCAGTTGTCCGTCTTCCCAGTATTAATTAGTTAATTYGTTGGCATTTCAGAGGATATCGCTAATAATATCAAGAGCTTTATTTGTTTTTGCCTTCATAATTCTCATAAAAGAAATCGATTTATTTGAATATCTACGTTCTTCTTTTGTGTAAAGTCAATAAAAATAAAAGTCAAAATTGGAAGGTTTGAAATTGTTAAATATTAATAGTTTTTTTTAAATAGAGAAATTTTATTGAATTAATATCGATCGTTTTATCACTTTCATTGAAGCGAAGTTAAAGAGTTTTTTAAATTAATCTTTTTTATTTGATAACTTTAAAAAAAGAAAAGAAAAGAAAAGATAAATTAATTTGCTCAAAATTAATTTTCAAATACTTTTAATAAAAATGCCATATACATTTGAGTTACCGAATTCCGAAGGGCTAATTCGACCCATGTTTTTCAATTGACATATTAATTACATTTTTACTGACTAAATTAACATATTTTTATTTTTCAAAGACTAATTTATCATTAATCCTCAAGTAGTAGTAGTAGTAAAAAAAAAAAAAAAAAAAAACCCTCATTGGCTCGAACATGGAATAGAGTTTTATGTAGTTATCTATTCCTAAGATTTAATGAATTAATTTTTTTTAAAAAAAGAGAATTAATCAATGGGTTTGTGCGGCGGCATGTTGGATTAGAGCAATGATTAATGAAGAGGAAGAGTGGAGCTCAACCCAACACGTTCTGCTCAATAATTCACTTCCACCAGAGTTTGGAGACTCTCTCCATCCCTCTCTCTTCCTTCAGTGGAGCGTTGGAGTGGAGTGGACATTAATTAAACGTTATTAAATTAATTAATTAAAAAACTGTAAATCAGTATAACGTAGACCACAAAGTACCTCCACTGGCATTTTGCATTACATACATTCTTACTCTTCCAGCAGCCTATACTTGGCTGAGCTTTCAATCCTTAGCTTGGTTGTCCTCTATACCTATWCTTCATTATAATATCTATACACGTAACTGTAGTAGAACCCTACAAGATAAGAATATGTACTCTGTACAGAGTAACAAAAGTATATAATGTCCTTGAGAAGGAAAGATAATTTCTTTTTTTAATCATTTAATATTCAAAATTCTCGAAAAAGACTCATAAAGAAGACAAAACTCTTCCAACATTATTTGCTCAATTCACAAGATTGAAACTCAAATTTTAGTTAACGAATACCAAAGGTTCTTAACGCTTAGAATTGTAATTTAGGATCAGGGGAATTGAATTTGTCTAAAATATGAAACATGAAGTCAGGTGATACTACTTTTGGGCTTTTCTTTCTTTAATTGGTTTACTAAATATATGAATATATATATATATATATATATGATGGCATAGGGATTAGGGCATGGATAGGGTAGTTACGTGCCTCTCACGAACAACAATGGGAGCAATATTGATGCACTTCTTTCATACGCCAAGAATAATCTCTTCACCTGAGACAATGCCAATTCTACAACTCACTCCTTCAAGGAGCAAACCTTGCTACAGGCTACAGCTACACTCACCGCCCATCAATATTCGCTTCACTATCTATGTTCTCCATACAATTTTAATAAATAATATCATATCAATTTTATTATTTTTCTTAATCTATCTTAACTTAATGTGTCATACTATTAAAATCATGAGTTCAATTCCAAATTAAATATTTACATTTATAAAGTAAAAAGTACTTTTTATTTAAATTTTTATTACAAATCTCTACTTCAATAACTTGTATATGATCAAATGCTCTTCTAAATTAATTTAAAACAAATTGCAATTAAATATATAATTCATCAATTTATGACCCATTTCTCCACACATATATTTATTGCTCTGAAATAGTTGCACATCTTTATAGACTATCATATTAAAGCTTATAGTATTATATACCTTTACGTTCAAGAATGAGACAATGAAGATCAAATTTACATTAAGTAGCCAAGTATATCGGCGAAAGAAATTAAAACTTGTTCCAAAGGCGTCCTATGAGACATTCAGGCGCCCTCCATTCTAC
This sequence comes from Rhazya stricta, assembly GCA_001752375.1. Taxonomy (NCBI): domain Eukaryota; kingdom Viridiplantae; phylum Streptophyta; class Magnoliopsida; order Gentianales; family Apocynaceae; genus Rhazya; species Rhazya stricta. The sequence continues at coordinate 408,745 of MEJB01000007.1, read as the reverse complement.
CTGGCCTATAAGACGGGCTTCTCAAAGATGTTAGTTTCCGAATATTTTAATATATACATATATATTATTATTATAATTACTGTACAATGTATATATAAATTCTTTCAGTATTTTTTTATTTAAAGTTAAATATATTATACGCATCGTGCATTGGTTAATATGATAAATAATATATAGCAGAAAGCGTCGTACAATATTCCTAACTAAAAAAACAATCTAAAATTTTAATTTGTTAATGAAAATGAAAAAGTCTTTGTTCATTAAATGAAAAAATATAAATCGTATATATATATATATATATAGGCATATATCTATTACATAATATATCTAAATGTTGAGATCCCTATATCATTAATTAGGAATTTGTTAAGAAATCTTTGATTTGAAAATTTTCCTRCGGGAACGTGTCAACATTCCGTACTTCACCAGCTCTAATCATTGGTAATTCATTTAGAATCTACATTAATGTAATCACAAAACCGGCGTGATTTTTGGGTCGTACTCTGCTTAATAATTGACCTTGTATTGTAGAGCACAAGCCGAGCAGGTCAACTGCACATACAATTTCCCCAAATTTCTCTCTTTAGAGCATGACGGATGAAGATATATACTCGTCGTAACATAAAAATTAATGTATGAGAGATATAACTAAAAGATCTTTAGTGGAGATAAAACTTATTAATGGCAAAAAAATCTAACCGAAATATTTGGGTGTGTATGATCAAATTAAGGTTTGGTTATTTTAAAAAGAGATAAAGAAGTGGAGTAGGATTTTGGTAGCGCAAATTCTGTGGTGCCAGGCTTGCACTCTAATCCTCCACAAGGAATCGTTGGAAAAAAGTAATGGGTTTGCTTCAAAGCCAACCGAATCTCACTCGTTTCCTGACCTCCTCATGCTTCTTACGTTCCCTCTCTTCTCTTCTTCTCCCGTCTCCTCCTTAAACAAGCATAGTATATATGTGTACATCACTATTTCTGTACCCATCGCCGCCCATTTTGTATGCAACTTTTGTCTTTGTTTAGAGAGAGAAAGAAAGAAAGATTAGTGAACGCAGCAAATTCACGGGAGGGCGGCTTTTTTGACACTATCAAAAAACTAACCCTTCACCAATGGTCACTTGCTCCTAGTTCCCTCTCCTTCTCTCCACTCCGTATATTATATATAYCGCCCTCTGCTCTCTCTTTRACATTGGTTCCTCCATCACACAAAGTTACGAACTTTCTTCTCTTTTGTTCTCTTCTTCTTACTTCTTTTACAAATATGGAAGTTCAAGAAGAAGTCATGGGGTCGTCGATGGATCAAGCGTGTGTCTTAAAAGGAAAGCGCACCAAGCGACAAAGACCCATGTCCCCTTTTCTAACCATGGCTACAACTTCCTATAGCAGCGGAGAAGGCAGCGGTAGCGGTGGTGCTGGTTATGGTGATTCTGCTCATAATTTTAGTGGTGTTGATCGTCTGACCACCTCGCCTTCTTCCAATTCTGGTGAATTTGCTCAAAGTACTGTTGATGAAGAAGATATGGCCAATTGTTTGATTCTCTTGGCTCAGGGTCACTCCCAGAAGTCACCAGAAACTGTTCTTGCCGTGAATAATAATAAAGTGGCCGGGGCCGGGGCCGGGACCGAGATGTACCAGTGCAAGACATGTAACCGTTGTTTCCCTTCGTTTCAAGCGCTTGGTGGTCATAGAGCCAGTCACAAGAAACCAAAGATTGCCCAAGAAGAGAAGAAGCCTGTGATGTTGGGTCATCAAGAAAGTGTGCAATTCAACGAAGACAATACAATCTTGTCCCTTCAAATTCCAACCAGAGATCGTATAAGTAGTCCTACCAACAAATCTAGGGTTCATGAATGTTCTATATGTGGTGCTGAATTCAATTCTGGTCAAGCCTTGGGGGGTCATATGAGGCGTCACAGGCCAATGCCTACGGTGGCTACCGGCAGTCATGAGGGTTCTCAAGAAGTCAAGAAACCAAGAACCCTGTTATCATTAGACCTCAATCTTCCAGCCCCAGAAGATGATCATCACCGAGAACCCAAGTTTCCCTTTGCATCAAAAGAACAAGTTATGGTCTTCTCAGCATCTCCCTTGGTTGATTGCCATTACTAAACCCCTATTCTTTTGTGAATTGATCTGATCAAGTATAGGAAATTTGTGAAGTATTGACACCATATTTGTATACATTCACAATTGAACATTAATTTCACAGAAATTGATTCTTTATACATTCTTTTTGTACTTGTGAACTGATCATCATCTAGTTGAATTATAATTCTTCCAACAAAGTTTTCAAAACTACTTCCAATACTATGTTTCTTTATTTACATTTTCTCTGGGTATGCTGAGATCAGAATTTTGTTTCTTCTTGAGCAAGAGACAAGCATTGTGTAACTAAAAACTAAAAATGTTGGTCACAGTTAGTGTGTGAGAAAAGAGAGGGCCCCCCAAGGGAGGAGAGGGGAGGTGTAAGGTAAGGCCAGCAATAGAAGATCTGTACATGGAAGGGTTTGATTATGATTAGCCACCATCAGCAGTTCAGCACCACCACAACCAAAAGCGGTGGATTAGGTTCTGTTGTTTGATTCACAAGAAAGCTGCATCTTTATGTGTCTGTTTCATTAAAATGACAAACAAGTTAACGGATACGGTGCAAAGTAGCCAGCCACTGGTCAGGTATCATGACTCCCTCTGTATAACTGTCCTTCCCTCCTTTTGTGGATATCCAATCCACCTCTGGCTGTATTTCCTTTCTTTTTCGCTGTGAAGTAACATGCCTTATTCAGTGGAATTTAACAACTTCTTTTCACAAAAAGGTATAAAATTTTCCCTTTCAGCCAAATATATGCGTCACTGAAGGCAATAAACACTCTCTCACTTGCCTCTCTTTTCTTAGTAACCTCTAAACCAATATAGCACAATAAAAGAAGTTTTGGTTCTAGAATTATTAGTTAAGAGGGATTTCTTGGAAAGTGACAGCAATTATGAATTGGTCCGCGAGTCACATATATAATCTTCATGCACTTCTCTAATCATTCAAATCTTTGAAATTATCAACAAAGCTCGATTTCCTTAATTAGAGATGTCTAGTTTTATATACGATATTATCATAATTCAAGGCAAGTCGACCAAAGATGACATCATAAGTTAACGAAGCGTGCAGTGTTAGGGCTAAGAGAAAACCTGGGGCTCAGCTACCAGTAAAGAGGTGGGTAGGAGCGGTGATTGATCACTTTGCTTCAGACATGCGCTCAGAGAAGATGGAGGGGAGAGAAAGCGGCCCATAGACATTTGCATGTGTTTGATCAAGTTTACAATGACCAAAATTCCCCAGAAACACTCCATATTTCGTGGCTCAGAGAAGATTTCGAATATCATAGACAGAGAGGGTATGGACATTATATTCTGTTGCTATGAGTTGGTAGTTTGAGCAAGGGTCTTTCACAGTTGGTCTGTTGGCAGTGGTTACTCAACAAACTGCAGAAGCACATGCATGCGTATACCTGTTGATCTCAATTTAAGGCTGTGATCTAAATCTACATTCCTTATTACTACCTTCATTTTTAAATTATATCACAATATAGTAAAATACATGTATGATTGAGATAATAAATCAATCTAAAATTTTCACTTGATACCTTTATCTTTATCTTTATCTTAAAAATTAAGATTATTAATTACATGAATAAAAAYATAAATGAGAAAYGAAAATATTGACTTTATAAATTGAACGGAATTAATTTGAAAATTAAATAAAAGTGAGAATGAAAAATAATATTTAATGAACATATCTTAATAAATAGGATGTAATGTACTTTTAAAAATAATAAAAAACTGACGGAAAACTATATATTGCCCTTTGCTGAAGTAAAAGAAGATATTTAAGGCTCATATGTCAAGAAATACTTTCATTAGCCTGTTTTTCCATCATCTCTCCCTCACTCTCTACCACTGTGTCTCTTATATGAACTACCTAGATTGGAGTCTCATTATTTTCCAAGAAAGTCGGTAATCTTGGCACGGTGAGGACTAGGAGGATGGACATGTGTCCTTAGGTGCAGATTGTTATCGGAAACTTGGCTTTGAGGAGGGTTGTCGAATCGGCTGGGACTGCTGACTTTTGTCKTCAAGAATTAAGTTGAAGGGCTTTTCGATGCAGGTTTCGACTGTATATATGAATTTGCAAGAGAGTAGGGTTCACGCTTGTTTTAGTTTCAGGAAATTGGATTTTGACATAATGGTGGAGAAGTGTTCGGCGAAGGGGAAAGGTTGTGTTTTGAAGATTGAGGCATGTGTAGTGAAGAGAGGATCACTGGTTCTACCTGTGGGTGAAAGACGGGGAAGCTATTGGACATATTGGTCCGGTTGGATTTTAAGGTAGTGGAGACCACTGTTGCGAGTAATAAAGCTTGCGTGATTCAGAATAGAATTCCTAGAAAACACTAAAGTGGCCATAGCTTGGGCTTGAGACTTAGGTTTATAGATTGAGGGATTTGGAAATATTATGATACAAGTGTTTTTAAGTTAACAAATTAGTGAATTATAATATATGACAAATATATATATATATATATATATATATGTGTATAGATATGATTGATTGGATTTGAGTATACTTTAAGTCCGAATTTAAATTCAAACTAAATTTTGGACTTATAATCTCAATTTAAACTTATCTCAGTACGAATAATTTGGATTGAATTTAAATCCGCTCGAACCAATTGACAAAGGTGTTAGTGGCAGTTGATTTTGGAGGGGGCTTCTTCGTAAATTTGGAAGTCTTTTACTGGTCAAGCTTTAGGACCCAATTTTAAATATGCAGATATTTGTTTTTATGGTGGTCCAGTCACACTCTTACTTTCCAAGTTGGCATAGTTTGTTATTCGACCCCAGAGACGGTTTTAAGTTTTGGCTCGCGAATTGTTCCAGAACCTTTCAACTTTCCAAGCTCGCACATACAGTGGAGAGATGGTGCTTGGAAAGCGCAATGGCATGATGGTGATGACCGACGACGACGAAGAAGAAGTCGAGTCCGGAGCTAGCTCTAACTCTGACTCTGACTCTGACTCTGACTCTGGCTCTGAAATGCTAGTGTACCTCGGAGAACTTAGTAGCTCTGACTCTCACTCTGACTCTAAAATGCAACCGTACCCGTACTGCGAAGAACTGGGGATCGCTGCTCATAGCTTCAGCGTCGATGCCTTGCGACTAGCCCTAGGTCTTCTTCTAAATATCCTCTTTGCYTACTTTCATTTTTGTTTCAGAAAATTTCCTTTCAGTATCTGGAAATTGGTTAGAAGTAGCTTAGATTTAACTCCAGGCAACAACTTGTATTTTGCCCGCACAATTCGACCCAATTGTTCGCACTGTTTATGAGGATATTCCTRGAGGTTAAGTTTAACGCTAGTCAAAAAGTGTATTGGTCCACCGACTTCGATAAGTTGTTCGCAATCTTTATGAGTATACTCCTCGAGCAAAAACGGATAAGGTAGTTTTTAGTTTTGCTGTAATTGTGATATCTTGTTGTTGGATCATTACTGCAATATAGTAGATTCCTTCATTGTCTGCTGCTGAACTTTCCATTTGTTATTATCATTAGTTATAATTGTGGCATTTATTTGATAAAAATATTTGCCATAGTTTAAAGATACAGAAAGGGAGAGTAAGCTAATGTATATTCAGTCTTGTAGGATTATCAGAGCATCCAACGTCTGCTTAGTGATATATGAACTAGATTTCYCTCGGACCTTGTACGGAGAAACTGTGCACTTATACTAGCATGCTAATAGCTTCTGACGTTGAATTCATATACATGTTTATGTTTGGAATTCTAATATTCCGCTTTAGACCACATACAAGATCGCTGCTGACGATATCCTAAACTGCTTCCTTGTTATGTATCAGTTTCTCTTTCCCCTGTTGCTGTCGTAAGGTTGTAATGCTCCCTTTGCATGAACTAGCTCTATATGATACGTATTTTCTTGTTTAATAAGATAAACTGCGAACGCAGCATGGTTCTTCGGATAACTTGGGCTTATATTTCTGTATATTATATTTGTGCTGTCCGTGTAGGCTACTTTTATTTCCTTGAGAGCTGGATAAAGTACTATCATGAACAGGGCAAATAGAACTGGTAATTTTGTTTGTCGTCTTACATGTCAACCTTGTGCTCATGCATTTTCTTCTTTATCGTTATGCAGATAATCTGAATGGAAGCATTGATCAACAACTTCATGACTGCGGGGTTACTGCTCTTCATCTCACCTGTAGGAATGGTCATCTTCCCAGTGTGCAGGTTGGCACCATAGACTTTTATTTCCCTCGATGCAAATCTGATCACTATTTATCTTTCAACTATTATTCTTCTTGAAGGTCACATAGAATTAAACCTTTGATATAGTTGTGTGTATGTCCATATTATCGAATAGCAGTGTATAATCTTGGCTCAATCCGATTATAATTGAATCATAATCAAGCTGTATATTCGTGTGATCTTATTGTGAATCCTTAATAAAGGCAGGTCATCCTTTTTATCCAGTAAAAAGCAATGCATGTCTTTTACATTTTATTGACATGTATACATCAAATGAAGCATAGATTACTAGTAATTAGCATTCAGATCATGTATGTTAGTACCATTGACATGGGCTTGTAAGCCTGCAAGTTCACTACTTGGGTCTCAAGTTATTGGGGAAGTAGTTTTTCAACAGGCCCCAGTTGTTTGCACTCAAATTGTTGATCACTTAATATTGAAGATGCACCTGACAAGCTGTCTATAATTCATTCCACAGCTATTGCTGGAGAGAGGAGCTTCGTTGGAGGCAAAGGATGAAAACGGAGCAATTCCACTTCACGATGCTTGTGCACAAGGTATTCTCAGGCTTTCACTGTATGTAAACAGCATTATGAAATCTTGTTGTATTTGTTTTCCTGAGGGACTACTCTCAACAGGATTTACTCAGATAGTACAGCTTCTGCTTGATAAAGCTAATGATGCTGAGCATGTGATGAGAATGCTTCAAACAGTTGATGTGGAGAGTGATACGGTGAGCTAAGTTAAAAATGAGCTATTAGGTTGACTTCTTGGTGATGCATCACTACACTATATTAACAGTCTTTCGAGTTTCCCTATTTAATTCCTTTCTGCATTTGTCTTTAGCCTCTTCACTATGCTGCTCGAGGCGAGCACGTGGGTGTTATTAGATTGTTGCTCTCATACGGGGCGTCTCCAACTAGGAGAAATGTCTCTGGGAAGGTATGTGTCCATCATAGTATATTTACCATAAAATGAAAATTGTGTCTTTTTTTTTTTTCATATCATAGTCGGTAATGCAAATATTTGCAGACTCCAAGTGAACTTGCTAAACCGGGCTCTGAAGCGAGGAGCATCTTTGAAACAGCTGCCAGCTCCATAACCAACCAACAATGATTGTAGGCTAGCTTGGTTACAACTTTCTTTTGTATATGTCCAGAGCTTCTTGTTGGCCACATCTGTTTCTAAATAAAACCCAAAATATTCATGATGTTAAAATTTCCGAATTTGTCATGGTTTATACTCTTGTGAGATGGATTTTCAGTTTGAATGCGGCAGATGTTCAAATTTCAGCTTTATCCATTTGAGAATTTTTCTATCCCGAAATTAGTTTTCTTTTGAGATAATTGTGGCTGTTATGTTATTATGAGATATTATCCTGCATTTATTACAATTTGCATATCCTCTCCTCGCACCAACGGTGTTCTCATGCTCCTCTTTTCCTTTTGTTTGGATTGCTTTTTGGATGGCCCAAATTTTGGACGAGGATCCTTCCTATGGAAGCCTCTTCTTGTAATGGTGAGAATGAATGCTGATCACCATATTGCCTAGCATGATTTTTTTCATACTGATCCATGAACGTGATTTGGATGAAATTATTATTGATTATTGATTAATGTATAGATTGGACTAAKTAATAAGCGAATAGAAGATTCGACTATTTCAAATTGACATTGAAAACTCATATTAATTGCATTTCCCTCTTTGTGATTCTTCGATTTCCTTTTTCTCCTTTTGTTCCTTGGTTTTCTTATTTTCTTCCTCCTCCATATTCCAAATTTGTCAATATGGTTTCTTGCATTTAAAACCCACCAAACCCATTGATCGACTTCAAACTCTTCTTGATGGACCAAAGTTAGTTATTCTCCTACCATGTCACGCAGTACTCTTGTTTCCTTAGCTGACATCTGTCTATGCTTTTCGTTTAGTCTCATAGCCTACTAGTTAATACCCTCATCGACTGCTCTTTTGTACTTTTTCTTATATAATGTCAATAACAAACAGACGGTTCCCAAATTCTAAACATGTCAGAAATTCTGAATCTTCTCTATGAAAAGGAAAGGAATGATAATGAAAATGTAAAAGACTGGTGGCTAGTTCTCTCAGTCGCGGGGTTGACCTCCCGGTCCCATGAAGCGATAAAGAGAAGGGCTACCCATTCAAAGTCCAATTCGGTTCTGAAAATACTGGTACTTGCTGAAAGTTCCCCATAATATTTTCATGACAAGAATTTTGATTCAATCTTCACCTGTTTTAGCATTTAGTGTAGCTAATAGTATTCCTTCCTTAGGGCCTTATGTTTTCCAACATATTCTACCTAATCTTGTTTGGCATTTTCGTTTAGGACATGTGTCCATTAGGTGTTTGCATATTTAAGCAAATGGATGCTTGTGAAGATGTTCTATGTACTACTTGTCCGTTAGCTTAGTGTCATGAATATATACAATTTGAAGGTCACTATCTTTTTCGAAGCGTGTTACGTTGGGGGTGGTTAAAAAAAAAAAAAAAAAAATCTGAGGCTCAGCTAACGATAAAGTGGTGGATAGAAGCGGCAATTGATCTCTTTGTTTCAAACAAGTATTAGGAGAAGATGGAAGGAAGAGGAAGAGGACCATAGACTTTTGCATGTGTTTGATCAACTTTACAATGATGAAAACTCCCCCAGAAACACTGAGAAGATTTCAAATATCATAGACATACCCGGACATAATATGTTATTATTATTAMTAGACTGTTGATCTGCGTGTAAGGTCGTAATCTTTGGTTAACAAAAATAAGATGGTGGCTTTCTTTCTCTTTCGTTTTTTTCCTTTGAAATAGATAAATAGATGGTAAAGGTCCATATGTCAATGAAACATACTATCATTAGCCCTAAATAAGAAATTATTGAGTGATAGGAACTCAAAATTAAAGCTTTTCGATCGTTTTCGATATCATCATTCTTTAAAAGTTATAAATTGAAAATTTAAATAGGTACCTTAAAAGAATTCCCTCCCCCCTAATGAGGCCACCGACCTGAAAAGTTTTTCACAAAATAAAATAAATATGCATTAGACTATAAGACACAGGAAACTGGACCAAATAGTAGATGGATAAAAAATTTTAATGGATTACGCTTGCTAATCGTAGTTCTTTTACTGGGCCTGTTTCATAGCCCAAGATTAAAACACTCCCACACTTTACTTTCACAGTTGGGCCTAGTTTGCTTTTGGGCCCTGCAGCCGTTTTAAGTGTAGGCTCGAGGATTGTGCACGCAGTTTCAACTAGCACATACAGTGAGAGATGGCGGTTGGAAGGCGCAATGGCATGATGGGCGACGACGACGACGAAGAAGGATCACTTTTCGAACAAGAAGTCGAATTGGGAGCCGGCTCTGATTCTGAAACCCCACCCCACCTTCGTGACCTCCTGGTCGCTGCCGAGCGCGGCAGCCTCGACGCCCTCCGACTAGCCCTAGGTCTACTATAACTAGCCTCGTTACATAATTTCATTACTGTTTCAGAAAAAATTTCCTTTGCTATCAGGGAACTGGTTAGAAGTAACTTGGATTTAACCTCGGCAACAAGTTGTATTTTTCCGTAGACTTCCATAAATTGTTCGCACTTTTTATGAGTATATATTCCACGAGCAACAACGAATATACGGGCTAGAAGTGACTTGAACTTTTACGCTAGGCAGCATGTTTGCACTGTTTATGAGTATATTCCTCGAGCAAGAAAGAATAAGTTAGTGTTTTTAGTTTTGCTAAATTGTGATGTCTCGTAATTGGACATAACTGCAATCTAGTAGTTTGCTTCATGGTCTGCTGCTGAACTTTCCACTTTTTATTAGCATTAGTATAATTATAGTTGGATAATAATATTTGCCATAGTTAAAGGTGCAGAAATGGAGTGTAAGCTAATATATGTTCAGTCTTGTAGGATTGTCAGAGCATCCAGCCTCTGCTTAGTGATATGTGAACTAGATTTCACTCGGACCATGTACCGAGAAACTGTGCACTTATACTAGTATGCTAATAGCTTCTCACATTGAATTCAAATATATGTCTATGTTTGGAAGTCTAATATTTTGCTTTAGAGCAAGTACGATATCACTGCTGACAATAGCCTAAACTTCTTCCTTGTTATGTATCAATTTCTCTTTCCCCTGTTGCTGTACTGAGTTTGTAATACTCCCTTTTGCTTGAAGTAGCACTATATGATATGTATTTTCGTCTTTGATAAGATAAATTGAGATAGCAGCATGGTGCTCCGGATAATTTGGGCTTATATTTCTCTATAGTATATTTGTGCTGTCTTGTTGGCTACTTTTATTTCCATGAAAGCTGGATAAACTCCTATCATGAACAGGGCAAACAGATTTTTTTTTTTTTTTTTTTTGGGTCGTCTTGCACGTCACCCTTGTACTCATGCATTTTCTTCTTTATCCATGCAGATAATCTGAATGGAAGCATTGATCAACCACTTGAGGACGGGGATACTGCCCTTCATCTCACCTGTTTGTATGGTCATCTTTCCTGTGTGCAGGTTGGCTCCATAGACTTTTACTTCCGTCGATGTAAATCTGATCACTATTTATCTTTCCACTATCATTCTTCTAGAAGGTCATATTTAATTAAACCTTCGATATAGTTGTTTGTTTGTCAATATTATGGAGTAGCAGTATAGAATCTTTTCTCAATTTGATTAGTGATTGAATCATAATCAAGCTGTATATTCACATAATCTTGTCATTCCTTGATAAAGGCAGATCGTTCTGTTTATCCAGTAAAAAAGAGTGAACTTTGTTGACATATATATATCAAGTGAAGCATATGTTACTAGGATATAGCATTCAGATGTACGTTAGTACCATTGTATGGGCTTTTGAGCTTGCAAATCCACAATTTTTGGGTCTCAAGTTATTTGAGGAGGAACTTGTCAACAGGCTCCAGTTATTTGCACTCAAATTGTTGGTCATTTAATATTGAAGATGTCTATAATACATTCCACAGCTATTGTTGGAGAGAGGAGCTTCCTTGGAGTCAAAGGATGAAGATGGAGCAATTCCACTTCATGATGCTTGTGCAGGAGGTATGCTTAGGCTTTCAGTGTARGTAAGCAGCACTATGAAATCTTCTTGTATTGTTTTCCTGACTACTCTCAACAGGATTTATTCAGATAACACAGTTTCTGCTCGATAAAGCTAATGATACCGAGCTTGTGATGAGAATGCTTCAAACAGTTGATGTGGAGGGTGATACGGTGCGTGAAGTTAAAAATGAGCTATTAGGTTGACTTGTTGGATCTTAAATCAGTTGCGGAGACTGCATTGCTTTATATTAACAGTCTTTCGAGTTTCCTTCTTTTTTTTTTRCCCCCCTTAATTGTTTTCTGCATTTGTCTTTAGCCTCTGCACCATGCTGCCCGAGGTGAGTACGTGGATGTTATTAGGTTGTTGCTCTCATATGGAGCGTCTCCAACTAGGAGAAATGTCTATGGAAAGGTATGTGTCCATCATCGTATATTTGCCAAAAATTGAAAATTGTGTCTTTATTTTCATGTCATAGTCTGCAATGCAAATGTTTGCAGACTCCAAGTGAACTTGCTGATCCGGGCTCTGAAGCGAGGAGTATCTTGGAAGCAGCTGCGAGCTCCACAACCATCCAATAATGATTGTTTGGCTAGCTTAGTTAAAAGTTTTGCTTTTGTCGATGCCACGCTTATGTGAGAAAAGAAAATCTAAAATATTTATGATGCTAAAATTTCTGAATTAGCCGAGGTTTATACTCTTTTGAGATAGCTTTGAGTATGATGCGGCAAATTGTTCAGATTTCAGCTTTATCTATATGAGAATTTTTCTATCTCAAAAACGGGTCTTTTGAGATAATTGTGGCTGTTTTGTTGTCGTGAGATACGGATTCCGCAATTATTACGACCTTCTGCGCCGATGGTGTCTCGCACCCCTTTTTTCTTTGGTTGGTCCAGATTTTGGACAAGAGCTCTTCATTTGTAGCGTTTTTTTCTTAAAGGGGGTGCGAATGAATGTTGATGTTCAAACCAGGCAGACCATTGCCTTGTATGATCTGTTTAATAGCAGCCCGTGGATGTAATTTAGATTGAATCATTGATGATCGTCTATAATTAACGTATAAGATTGCCTTGYGCTAAACGACAAGTAAATAGACGCTGGAAACTTATATTGGTTGCATTTCCCTCAATGTCTAATYTGGTCCCTCTCTGCGTTCCGGGTTTCTTCTTCTTCTTCTTCRTCCATACGTCACTACAGCAAAAACAAGATTTCTCYCCGTTGTTTCTTGCCTTAAAACTCACCAAACTCTTGTTGATAGTRCCYCCAGGTCATCAACTGCTCAATTTTACTTTTTCTTTTGATAAAGTAATTGCAATAACGAACAAGAAGTTCCGAAATTGTAAACYCTCTAAAATTCTGAACCTTCTTTATGGAAAAGAGAAGGAATGAAATTAAAATGTAAAAGAAATAAAAGCCGCGCTGCTGTTTTATTGGACCAGACTGGTAGGTTCAATCCAATTCGGTTATGAAAGCACTGGTACTTGCTGAACGGTCAACGTGATGCTTCCATTGAGTTAAACTTTCAACGAGGCCGTCCCAATGGGACCAAACCAAAGRATAATCCTAAATTTACATATAGCAAGAATTGAACTCTCAATTTTTTGTGGAGGGMTTCTTAACACTAATCCTAAGCTTGAGAAAATCATTAATTAAATTGAAAAAAAATACCAAGTCATGGGAAAATGCTGAATAATGAGACAGCAAATGCATGCTTAATGATGTTCTCAATCTGTTTAAAAGTCAGTTCGGTCAGCAAATAACATTTTCCTCTTGTATGGATTGCTACGAAGTTTTTAGTAATTGCAAGAATTGCTGAATTTTGATTGAGCAATCATAAAGAGGTCAGTTCGAATTCTGCTTCYACTTCAACCGTTCAATTCTCCTGATTGAGAATCAGAAATAGCTTCCGACGGCAATGGCTGCCACGCCTGGTAGAGCCCGGCCAGACTATGACTACCTCATCAAGCTTGTCCTCATCGGCGATAGCGGCAAGTGTCTCCCTCTCTGCAGCTCGTATACTTTTAGCTTTCCATAACTTCTCCTTTTTGTTTTTCAGTGCACAAGGATTTAGTTGCTTATTATGATAATGAATACGAAGCTACTCCCGTTTATGATGCTTGTGTGATCACTCTTCGTCGTTTCATTTTTTGCTGTGTCTCTGGTAATAGACTTTGCTGAAATTCGGTTCAGTTGAATTCTTCTTTGGTTTCGTCAAAAAACGAACCAAAATTCACTAAAATCCTCCTGGAAAGTGGAAACTGACTCTCTGTGAAGGCTAATTTGAACGGTTGGAAAATAATTTGGGACCTGGCATATGGTTATTCGTACTTAGAAGTTCTGACATCCTTTTTTATCTACTCTTCTGACTCTTTCTTATGAAGAAAAGCTGAATCCACTTTCTAGTTGCATCATCTTACCTTCTGATTTGCACAAGGACATTTTCCATTGCAGGAGTTGGAAAGAGTTGCCTGTTATTACGATTTTCAGAAGATTCATTTACCACCAGTTCTATCACCACAATTGGGTACATATTTGGTCTTGTTAGATTCGGAGCAATTTTGTCAATTCCTTCCAGCTTACTGAAAGTTTAAAACTACATATTTCTCTCAGCATTGGTTTTAAGATTAGGACAATCGAGCTTGACCGCAAGCGCATTAAATTACAGATACGGGATACTGCTGGCGAAGAACGTTTTAGGACAATGGCGACAGGTATCTTTTCGTTCATGTAAACTTGCGTTTTTGGACCAAGAAACATGCATGCTCACAATCTTCGTTGATAATTATGTTATGTGAGGATAATTATGCTCCATTGACAGCTTTCTATTTGGAAACCTTTTCCTTTACTGCCAATACGAGATTTTGCTTGGGTAGGGAAAGCCAAATTTACTAAGCACTGCCAATATCTGGTTTCGAATACATTTGATAGACAAATTTACCCGTAACACAGTATATCTGCATGATTAGGGATAAGAACCAGGAAAAAGTACATCTAGGTTTGTAATGTTTTGAGAAGGAAGCAAAATCGCCTGGGTTTGTTTTCGTTGTTTCTAACCTGAAAATTGTCATGGTAAAGATATTGGAACATGTCAGTTTCCCTGTTTTTTTTTTAATCTTGTTCAGATGGTAATATGCTATGTTGTGTAGCTTATTTCAGAGGAGCCATGGGAATATTGCTGGTCTATGATGTCACTGACGAATCCTCATTTTACAGTATCTCCTTATTTCCCTTCTTTAAGTTATGTATCTTTTGAAGAAGATTATCTTAACCTGAAAAAGTGGAACACATGGTTATGAACCAAGTTCAAATTCGTGCAGACATCAGAAACTGGATAGAAAGTATAGAGAAAAATGCCTCTGATAATGTGAACAAGATTCCTGTTGGTAACAAAGCTGACATGGAGGACACTAAAAGGGTAATGCACGAATCCACCTCCTTTGTTCCTGATTGTATTAAGTAAAATGTCACTAAAATTAGCTTTCATTTGGCAGGTTGTTCCAACATCACGAGGCCAGGCATTAGGCGATGAATATGGTATACAATTTTTTGTAACGGTCAACCAACCCCCCACTCTTTGTAAATCTTTTAGGTTTTATGGAAGTGCAGTAGCTATTGCCAATACTCATGAAAAATGCTTCCAATTGATTATTTGGCAATTAAAGGATACTAAATTTATTTCCTTCTTGTGGTCAGAGTYCAAAATCAAATTATAACGTGGAACAAGTCTTCTTTTCTMTTGCTAGAGACATTAAGCAAAGACTCGCGGAGATTGATGCTAAAGCAGAGGTAGGCATCATCTCCCCCCTAAATCTCCTGTATGCAATGCGTATTTTTTTGGGCCGAGACTTGATTTGTTTCTGATTCATTGCATCCCTCCTGCAGCCTGCAATCATTAAAATTACTATACCCGAGCCTGTTAAGACCTCAACTTCAACTTTGGATAA
Source organism: Rhazya stricta (assembly GCA_001752375.1). Lineage (NCBI taxonomy): Eukaryota > Viridiplantae > Streptophyta > Magnoliopsida > Gentianales > Apocynaceae > Rhazya > Rhazya stricta. The sequence goes on along the minus strand of MEJB01000007.1, from coordinate 393,420 downwards.
ATCAACGTGCTGCAGCACATGATTCTGGGCTGAAACTCAGCGTTGAACTTACTATGTAAGGTTCTCAGAAGACATACAGAGGGGTAAACTCAAGGGTATCATGAATGCTGGGCAGCTTGATTCTCTTGTGTTACACAGCTTATAACATATTTTGTTAAAAGAGTTTTCCTCTCCTACAAACTTTAAAAACCGTTTCTTCTCAAGCGTTGATAATTACTTCCATCATTTAGCTTAAATTTGTTCGTAGAAGCAATCTTTGAAGAGTATGCATCACTGCTGTGCGACTTATTTATTCCTTGTGAATCGCAAATTAAATTGTTTATGCAAAATGTAATCCAAGTTCCCCAGTGTTTGCCTATGGCAAATATTCACATACAAAGTCACCAGAAGCTGTTTCTAGATCAAGATATAAGTTCGAGCAATTTTGTTTCAGAAGCAACTTGACTAAAGGATCAACTAGTACAGAAAACCCAAAAAAAAACCGGCAGATTGACAAACGCTAATTAATGCTGTCATTAGCATCAATCCCTGAACAACACTGTATGTACCGGCGACAATTCAAGCATAATAGCACCATGAAATAGAAAAAGGGAACAACAGCTATACATATTCTGACAAATATATTTTTGGATGGAACCACAGATTCTGCGATAAAGAGCCCTCGCTATCTGGGCAATCAGATTTAAACTCTTCCAATGTCCAATGTCCAATGTCAGGGTCTCTTTACCAGTGCTTTATGAGCAACAACCACTGTTAGAAGAAGTCTGGTATTCTTGTTTTTGTTTTAATATATTTCTCTTCCCTGCACCAGATCCTTCTTCCAAAAGACTGGGAACTTCCATAATCTGGGTTTAAGTAGAGAAGACATTAAGGTGGGTCAGCAGCAAGGGGGGATGTATAATCACAGGTAGCATATTTGCCCCAGCAGGTCAAAATAAAACCACAATTGTTTGTAACTACTTGAAATTGTTAGACAAGGTTTAAATATCTTATCTATCGAAATTTTATATCACCACTCCACAAAAAACAAAAGAACTTGTTCCATATAACTACGTGCATTCCTTGCCTGAAATGCTCTTGTCAGATARATGCAAAACWAAAATGAACCTAAATCTGGAATTTATCAACCAATAAATTCTCACTTTGGAATCTGTTCCATTTTTTCAGTTCAACACTGCAGAGGTGGATCCTAGAAATCCAGAAGGGAAATTTATTTACCTTTAAAGCAAGCTCTTCAAAGCATTGTTCCACATTTTCTCGGGTTCTAGCACTGCATTCAAGAAATAAACATCCAAGCTCTTTTGCAAGTGCCATTCCTTCTTCCCTACTTACAACTCTTTCAGACTCCTGATATTTCATTTCAGGCTAGTCATTTTTACAACTTGAAAACAGTAGATGACAGGAAGACCATCAACAGATTAGAGTTGATACATGCAATGATTAGAAAAGCCACATTCATTCTTGGAGTCCCACCCTTCTTGGCATGCCAATTTCATGATACTTAAATGCAAATCTGAAAGCATTAAAAGTAGATATGGATGTTATTAACTTACTCTGTCAACTTTGTTTCCAACAAGCATCTTGACACAATCCTGGTTAGTAGAATAAAGTTCCACTTCTTTTGCCCATACCTCAGACAAATTGGTAAAGGTTTCTCTCCTTGTCACGTCATAAACTAAAATCAAACAAGTCAAATTTTATTAATTAAGACACAGTAAAAAGTATATGTACCTCTCTCTCTCTCCCCCCCCCCAACTTACTCCTCTTCTCTCATCACCCCACACCCTCTGTGATGGTGGAGTGGGTGCTTGATTATTATTTTTTTTTTTTCCGCCTGGATATGACGAGAAACAGAAATGTAAAATGGCTATTCTTTATACTGCTGAAGAAAGAGATCAGACATTTCAGACACACGCTTCTAATAAACAAAATTTCTAATCCTACCACTTATTAAAATTAAGGCTAATGCTTTTAGGAAGGGATGCCACACTATCTTCCCTTGGAGAATAAATGCAGTGATGCTGCAAACATAATAACATTATATCTAGAAATTGAGATAGAAAAGCTTACTATATCCAAAGCATAGATGCAAAAGGACAGTGGTCAAAGCCTATTAAGGACAGAACTGTGAGATATGATTAAACTTGATGCACAAAACTCTAGAAACACACAACTAAATATATGAGTCAAATTATAGAGCAATATGTTTCCGCAAAGATAAGGCTATTATACCCACACTATAGCAAAGCGCAACAAAAGATATATATAAGAATCCAGATCAATACAAGATCCGTGACATACAAAGAAAAACTATACTCTCCAAATGATCCGTATTGGCGGATGATGAGTATAAATATAATGTACCTTCAGATAGACTTCCACCATGGCGTATAAACCCGCCTTGAGACTGTTTTTGCAGGAACGCTTTTCCTTCTTGACTCCGTGAAATGGGGGGTGGTTTTTACAAGAGGACCGTAACAAGAATGATCCCTGGCTTCTCTCAAGCTATGATCATGACTGTCAGATCCCTGAAGCTTTCTATTACCACCCCCTGGTTTAGGCAATCAATGAAATAACTATTTTGAAATAGAAACAATACACAGATTATTCATAACATCAGGGCGGCAAAGACAAAACAACATCATAGAACAACATAGGACTCACAAATCAGACACAATTTTTAAAACAAGCTAATATAACAATTGACGGTTCTAATAGAAGAACATTATGGTATTTCACTATCCTCCAAGCCTCTCAATCAGAATGCATGATACCGTCCAGCATGGAAAAATAGCAACATGTCTTAGGGTAAATGATCATCATGTTGAACTGAGAATTATCACAGTAGATGAAACAGAAAACTAGATTTAGATCTCTCCCACAATCAACCACCCCTTCTTTATAGAGAAAGAGTTGTACCATCACTTTCACCAAGATAACTAAATTGCTAAAGCATCTTATGTAAACTTATGGTCCCCCCCCCCCCCCAGTGTTTCCGGAGATATTGATGGTATATGTCATATTTCTCAGTGTAAAACATATTCTGCGTATTTTATTGAAATTTTAAATAATACTAGAAATAGTTGACAAAAGAAATTTACTTGGTCAAAGTCAACAGAAACTAAGAGGTCATACTGTATCAGATATTCAGGAAAAGAAAATCCTGGAGGATTATTTTAAATTACTCCATAAACTGTAAATTAATAAAAGCTTACCAGTATCCCAAATTGTCAGTTTCAATCTTTTCCCACCTACAGTGAGCAACTTGATCTTAAAATCAACACCTGGAATAAGGTTAAGAAAATTATGCATAAGCAGAAATTAGATTAGTAATTCTGAAGATCAWTGTTTTCACGTGAAAGAATCTTATGCCGAAAAAACAAAAAGGAATTTAAATCAGTTGTTAAACTAATTATACCAAGGACTATCAACGCACACATCCAGTGAACCAATTATGCAAAGAAAGACCAAAATGATTGAGCAAGAAGGTACGTAAGAGAATTACTTGACTAAACTTGAAAATGTTCACCAAAAGGCCAGAATTGATTATTTTGATGTTCTAGAGGCCATGGTAGTGAACTAGATCGAACTTCAGGGTTAATAATGTGGTTTTGTTCATTTAGATGGACAATCAGTTAACATTGATCCCTGTATGCCATCTCATGTCCATTACATGGTCCATGAAAATTGCAGACTTAGTTGATACACAAAATTCTCCTAGAATCTTAGAGAGGGAGAGTTGACTAGTACGTTCTCCTCTTAACAGAGTAAAGCTGAAATAAAATGGTCACTTTTTCATATCCTTCAGACTAGAATGCGTCACACAAAAATTAGTATTACATTTTTTTGGGACTAGCAATRTTGTTTGTCTTTCTGCCCATAACTGGAACAATTTTCAAAATATTGTGACTGTTCTCTTACATTCTAACCACAAAAAGATTAAACAAAGACTGCTACTAACCAAGGAAAGTCAGAATCATATGTTTTCTCTCCTCAACCTAAAGATGCCGATGGCAACTTTGAAGCAGATGAGGCAGCACATAAGGAAATTTCCTTCTTGATGATTACATATTTCCGAGAAGTCTTAGTATTGATCCAAATCCATATCAGGCACTTCAAGAAATGACTAATTAAATAGGGTCAGAAGACACTATCCACATGCTATACAAGAAAAAGGCATATTTAATAGTTCTAAGACACTGGAAAACCACGGCATTAGTAGAAGCAGCTTAACTTATAACTAAGAAATTCAACCAGAGACGACAAGGAAAAGAAGATAAAAAGGTATTATACGCAGATGCCATAGAGAATAAGAGTCCACTCATCCTAGCCATAGATCATTCTTGACACACCTTCAGTCACAAATTATTACAAAATTGAATTCAAACTTGACCATCTTATCGACATAGTATTCACAACATAAATCACATATGCATGTAAGCATATTATCCACATATTGAACTAATAATTTTGGGGATAACGCTCCAACAACTAAAAATCCTATGCAGACACAGAACCAGCTTGAATCTGTATACAGAGAACATTAGCATCGCGATCGCATTCCAAGTTAATTTAAAAGATAAAAGCAATAATTCAGAAARATATACGTATGTGTCATCCAGTATACACACTGTGTATGCATATAAACAGTTAGTTATACATATAACGATCATAGGATTAGCTAAGTACCAATGGTAGGGGCAAGATCCTCAACGGAACTAGAAATGAAAGTGACGAGCAGGCTACTTTTGCCGACCCCGGAATCTCCGATCAACAAGATCTTAAACGACAGATCGTAGTTGCTGCCGCTACTACTATTGCTCTGTCCAGTTGACGCCATTCTTCAATCAAATCTCCCTTCTCTCTTCTCTCTCTGTAGCAGTACAATTACTTACAAATACATATACGCACAGATATATATATATCTATGTGTATATATATATATGACCAATGTGTATTGAATAAGAGAGAGAAAGAAGAAGTGCAAAAAAGGCGAAAAAGAAAGAGTAAAGCTTATGCCATCACAGCCCCGTCCACTTCTTTCTCTCTCTATGGGTYTATTTTTGTATATATGCATACAGAGAAAGAAAACGGCTAGCTCAGGAGTCAGGACAACGTTATTCTTTTCTTTTCTACTGCTTTCCTCAGTCCCCTCTCCCGTCTCCGAAGAGACAGAAAGGAAAGCTGAGATGCGATTCCGTTTTAGCGCGGACCGCAACGTACGATTGGTATGCATTCCTGTCGTGTCCTGTAACCAACACAGTACACGAAACGAAACGGCGACGGAGAGAGCTGAGAGTGGCACTCTTGTAGATAAGGCTGTAAAGGAGGGTGAAGTGTTATTTATTAGGTGGTGGGATTGGGCTCCACGGACTTTGGTGGTGGGTCAGTATATATAGTGGGCCTTCAGCCCTAGGTAGTTGGGTTTTAGTTGGACCCAATGTGTCTCTACTTTCTGGGCGCAAGCGTGGTCTGACCAGCCTTTTACAAGAAAAAAATCCTCATTTCTTTAAACTTGTTTCTTTTGGATTATCTTAAATTGTTTGGTTTCTTTGTTTCTCTATTTGACAATTTTATTAGTACTGTGGAATTAAAATTTGAAACTGTGACATCATATGTTTATTCAAAGTCTTTTGATTTGATGAACATTTGGAAAACTACATACAATGTAGGACGTGGGTTCTTCAATATGCCTTAAAAATATGTGGAGTGTGCAATTAATTATGATATTTTAAATGTTTTATGTTCGAGTTGATAGCTTAATGTTTAGAAAAACATTACTATCAATTGTAAGTTTACATAAATTATATAGAACTCCTAATATTTTGATAGAATCATATATGCAATTCTCTATTATATATTAGCTATTATATTAATCGATATATATAACTTTTACAATAAAAAATAAAAGATGTTGAGGAATTTCAATATATATATACATAAATTTTTAGTTCAACTCAAGAGTTTAGAGCAATTGGTAAACAGACTTTTAATTTAAAAGGAGGTCTCGTTTCGATTTCTGCTTGTTACGTCATATCAAAAGAGTTATGAATTTGACATTTATTTGGATAGGAGTCAAAATTTATAAGTTATTAAATTAATCTTGTAATTTGAAAATATCAGATGATTTAATATATATATATATAGCCCTCCACGGAATTCTAACGTTTGGCAAATGACAAGCTTTGCCTTAGAATCAATTTAAGGAAGCTGGAAGCAGCATATGACAGATGTGCTCGTGACTCCTAGACTGTGAGAGAATGAACAATGACCAGAGTCACCATCGCAGATTCCTATTCTTAATAAGATAAACCACCTGATTAAAGTGTTTCAGACCCTAACATGGAGACCACCGGACAGTACTATATTCTTCTTCCCAGAAGGAAAAAAAAAAAAGATGGTACTCTTCTCTAGTTCTCTGGCCCAAGGGCCTCAAGTCGAATAGGAATGATATATTCAAGCCCACAAAGTACGTAGGAAATAGTCCTATTGGGCTGCTTATCAACCCGAAATAGGCCAACCCATAGTAAGACCCAAATCAAGTCGGTTCAAGAACATGTATCGCGCCATAAAATCGAGGTTAGCAAGGTAAGAGCAGAGCAGGGGTAGCGTTCCTAACCTCGAATCGTTCTGTTCTCTATCAGCACACTACAGCAGAAGGTAAACATGGACAGAGAGTGGGGATCCAAGCCTGGTAGCGGAGGGGCTGCCTCCGCCCAGAATGAGGCAATTGACCGCCGGGAACGCTTGCGCCGACTTGCCCTAGAGACTATCGATCTCGCTAAAGATCCCTATTTTATGCGCAACCACCTCGGAAGGTTGAATTCCTTTCTTTTTTTTTTCTTTTTTGTTGGGTGTATATGCATGCATGAATTGTATATCTAGGGGTTCTGTTGAGTTTGTTCTTGGTAATTGATGGGTTTTGCGTGATGTAGCTACGAGTGCAAGCTGTGTTTGACATTACACAATAATGAGGGGAACTATTTGGCCCACACACAAGGGAAGCGCCATCAGACTAATTTGGCTAAGAGGGCTGCTCGGGAAGCCAAGGAAGCGCCGGCTCAGCCACAACCTCACAAGCGCAAAGTAGCTCTTAAGAAATCTGGTAAAAAATGAATTTTCGCTTTTACTTTTCCATGTCTATTCTTTAATGGTATTTCTGTTGAATATTTTAGTTCAGCATTTGATCCCTCAGTTGTCCGTTTTAGTCCAACAGTTCCCGGGAGGGTTTAGGGGTTTCTGTAGAAATATTTAAATTATTACAAACTTTATGAAATTTCATTCAGCAATGTGTCCAATGGGACCCTTATGTAAAGACTGTCTAATAGATGAGATTTGTTGAAATGATAGCTTATGAATTTTTTGCTTGTCTGAGCTGATAACTTAATGATTACCATGTTGAGGGTACTATTGCCTATTTTATGATCTTCCCCTTCCCCATATGCATCTTTCTTTTAATGTGATTATGGACTAAAATATTTTACTTTGCATCATCATAGTTAAAATTGGGAGGCCAGGATATCGGGTAACAAAGCAATTTGATCCAGAGACAAAGCAAAGATCTCTTCTCTTCCAGGTAAGGATTTCTTCTACTTTATGGCCTTATCTTGCTAAAATAAGAAATGTGCGATCTTTGCTGGTCAATGACAAAGCTTATATGATTGTTTAGAGAGGTATCTTTGGTGTAGTTCCTATATTATGGAGGCCTTATTGGATACTTTGATCTTGCTGCTGGGGAATAAGCAACCTAGAAAATGAAAATCTGTAGATATTCAAATTTATTTGAAGAAGTCCAATATGGCTTGACATGTAGACTTGTCATTAACTGCAATTTCTTCTGGATTTTAATCTGAAGAATAATACAAGGTTTTTTCCCCCCCATTTTTTTCCCCTTCCCTGGCAAGGTTTCCGCAACAGAATTTATATTCTTGGTTCTTTATCAAATGCCAGGTGATGGTCTCTTCTTCTTTTTTCCTTTTTTTCTTTTTTTTCTTTTTTTTCCTTTTTTTTTTTTTGGGGGGGGGTGGCATATTTCAAATTTCACTGCTAACATTTGACAGCTCCAAAATTGGTGCATCGGAAAGCATACTTATATTTCACTAGGAGAAAACTTTCAACATGAGTGACTGCTTCTTTACAAAGGCTGAGTATGTAAAATCACCTTATATCTCCAGTCTTGACAAGTTCAGCTTGGATTGTCTGAGAAGATAAAGAGGTTGTAAAGACTCTGAATATATTGGAAAAAATCAGAAAAGGAGAAGTTGAGAGTTAAACTCTTGTACTTGGATGAATTGTAGTCTTTTCTGAAATATGTACATTTGTCATAATAAGTGTTGAGGAAATTTGGTTTACTGTGTAAAGAGGCCTGTTTCTTTTGCACTTTGATGTTAAAAAAGTAAAAGAAAAAAGGAAGAGCAGTATCTCATTGATGGTTCATTTTTCTTGGTGATTTTTGCAGATTGAGTACCCTGAAATTGAGGATAACACAAAGCCTAGGCATCGTTTCATGTCATCCTTTGAGCAGGTATACTGAATACTGACAGATGTTAGAGACTTCAGATTCTTTTCTCTTGGAGAATAAGGTGGCATATCATCGACAATTCCAGATTGTCTATCAAATACTGATCTTACTGTGGTTTAACCTTGTTTTCTTTGTAAAATGCTGATATGCAGAAAATCCAGCCTTTCGATAAAAGATATCAGTATCTCTTGTTTGCTGCAGAACCATATGAAATTATTGCTTTCAAGGTAATTTCATTTTAAAAGTCTAATGTGCAAACAGAGTTGTATATTCCTCATTTCATGAATCTTGACCTTGACATAATTTCCAGGTTCCCAGTACAGAGATTGACAAATCAACTCCCAAATTCTTCTCACATTGGGATCCAGACTCTAAAATGTTCACGGTATGTGATTAAATCTTTCCTTTATGGCTTTTTGAATGAATGTATTGTCAAAACACCATGGTTCTGCTGATGAAACAATCTTGCCATTTTGGAGATAAATTGCGTGATCAAGCTCCTTGCCTAGGTGGGTATCAGGCTAGGAATAGCCTGAGCCTCCTTAAAGTTATTTAGATAAACATGGAAAAATAGGGATTGTTTAGTTGAAAGAACTTTTCCTTCTTTATGGAATCATATGGCACTCCTGAAAGCTAATGTTGCTTAATTGGGACAAGTGGGTTGATGGGTTCTGTAATGACTGGAATCTCATGGCCGGAGGCTTACTGGTTGCATTTATCTTGAAGATACCTCCTAGTGCATGATGTTGTAGATGCTACTTGGTTAAACAATTATCTGATTCAGCAGATATATAATGCTGTTTGCATATGATTTTGGCTGGATTGGCATACATCTCGAATGATTTGTTTTGTTCTATCTTTGGTAACGGACTTACTACTACTGGTTAATCGCCATACAGTTGCAGTTATACTTCAAGTCAAAGCCACCAGAATCAAACAAACCGCAACCTGCTCCAATAGCCAATGGTACTGCAGCTCCTGGTGCCCCACCTCGACCTTTGCCACCCCCACCTCAAGCTCCCCCACCACCTCCACCATCAGGAGGTCCTGCAGGGAATCCACCAAGAGGCCCACCTACTGGTTCCATGCCTCCCCCTCCACCACCGCCTATGGCAAATGGCCCCAGGCCTATGCCTCCCGGTGGATCTTTACCCGCTCCACCACCCCCTCCAGTTGGCAGTGGAGCAATGGCAAATTTCACTCCTGGTACACAGATGGGAAGACCGCCAATGATGCCTCCTCCACAGGGTTTCCAGGGGCAACAAATGCAAGGGCAAGGAATGCGTCCACCTCCACCCCCACRCAACATGGGTTAATTGTTTTTGTAGCTACGCTGAAATTATCAAAACGATGAGATGCAAAATCGCTGTGCTTTATACTTTTTGGCATGCACGAAAGGTTTAATTTCCGGGCATTCAAACTCTCTAGTCTTGCTAGTCCTAGTAAGGAAATATAAAGGCCATATACTTTTACTGTTGTATGATACAGTATCTATCTCTTGGAAAGTTTCAGAAGCCGTTAGGTGGATGTGGTTTTGGGCCCCAGTGAGCATCATCTGTTCAACTGCTGAGAAGCATGTACATCTTTGAAAGACATTTTCTTCTATGTCTACTGTTGCGTTGAACGAGATTCTTGTTGCTTGCACAAGGACGAGGGATAGAACTGCCACAACCGATAGCTTGAATAGTAGTCTTGGTAGCGTCCAATATCATTTACCACCCAAAATCGGAGTCCTTTATTACACACTGATTAATAAATAAAAAGGAAAAAAGGTGAGAGGTTCACCATGAAAGACCAGGTCAAAGACGAGATGTCTTTATTTAATCCGAAGATGTGTCACTGTAGAGTAAAAATCAGCTTTACTTCTCAATATACATACAGCACCGGAAATGTTCTTGCCCTAATGCAGACTAACACAAAAATGAAAAAACTAACGGCCAAAAAGGAAAGGAAGAAGTATATTTTCTCTCTTGATCATTTTTACCTCCATCGTCTCCCAGGAGGCAACAAATCAGCCCCCGTGGCAATCTGTATATTCTAACTAGCAACTGCATTTGGAGGAAAGACCTTCTGAATAAACTCAAGGAACCGCTGGGAGTAAAATGTAGGATCAACAGCAGAGATTGAAAGAGAATCAAACTGGAACGATTTATATGCATGTTCAATCTTCTTACTGATGTTGTACTCTTGCAATATATCAATGATACCAAGATACAGAACCACATCATAAGATTCCTGAAATACTTCTTTATCATCTTTCTGAGGTATATGTTCTGCTCTTGCAGGCATATTAACTCCAAGTTGGATCTGAAGTCTGTCAAGCATAACAAGAAGTTGTTGCTCAAGTTCATCATAGGAAAAATATAACAATAGCATGGTATTATTAAGCAGAAGTTTACTTCTTCCTGTCAATTGTATCCTGATCCTTTTGGCCAAGAAGATAAATATTCATCTTAATGTGCTTGCATTTGACCAGATCTATTTAGCCGGTGATACTATATGCAGTCAAACCTTACGTCGTGTGCAGAACATAAACATCAAGCAGTTGGAAGCAATTATTTTTGTACATGGGAGTTCTATAAATCTATCCTCTTTGGATGAACTCAAATGACAKTAAAGAAATAAATCAATCAAATTTCATGGAGAATACCTTGCTGTACCAGGCAGGAGAAGATCCACTTCCTCATCACCAGTTTCAGATGATGCTCGTAATCTGCTACCTCTGATATGGGGGCCAACAACAACACTGTTATCATCGGTTCCACGAGGAACTAATATGAGGCCTTGTGGAGAGATTTCATCCTCCATAGATTCTGCTATAGTAAAATCGAAATGGTAATTTCAAAATCTAGTCACCCTAAAAGCTAGAAATCTATCATAGTTCCTGATAATGCAAAAGTAAAAGAAAGCAAACCTTGATTTTCATCAAGCAAAATGTTGGATCAATTACAAGAAATAGTTCACTAGTTAGTATTGTCCCGACAGGAAAGTAGACGCAAAATAATTCATGCGTTGTTTCCCCCAAAATTTAAGATACTTYGGGTTGTTCTCATAATCTTAAAATCAGTAACTTTTAGCTTTATAAAATATAAAGTAAAAAGCTAAAAGCTACTGATTTTAAGCTTAGGCGAACAATCCCTTTGCCAGTTTATAACAGACAAGCTTGACCATATCAAATTTATCCCCTAACTTGCCAAAAAAGGAATTCCTCAGACCCTCACTTTTCAGAGCAAAATTGAATCAGAGACCTGCCAACAAAATAGCATTTGGATGTACACCCTCAGGGAGAGAATATATCTAATGGTACTTCCAAGTCCCGGCGAACTCCGACTCAGAGAAAATGTAATTAATTCATAGCACAAGACCACAAATGAATATGCATCCATAAACACAAGTAACAATAATGATCGATTGAGTCAAATATCAGAACAAATACAGAAACAACTTTGATGCATTCGTTTTGACTCTATTCAGATAAAGAAGCTGATAACAAAAGACCAAATATAGCAGCTTGGGGACAAAATATAAAAGTTAAGTTACAATGGGATCACAATTTGTTGGAAACTTGTTTAAATAAGGGTGCTTGCATTATCACAAATATGTTAAAGTGGCAATTATGTATTTGGCCATGCAGTCACTCAACCCCCAATCTACAGTCACAAAGCAAATTCACAACGTAAAATTTCAGGTAATAGACATTCATCACCCTGACAAAGCGGGAAAACACAAGGAAAAAGACCTTCAAAGAAATATGCATCCTTTCTTTTTCCTGCTTCAGATCTTAAATAGTCATTTGTTGTGAGTAGCATACCTTCTTCTGCAACAATTTCCAATCCATCTGCCGTCATTTGTCGAGTGTATGACATGAGAGATCTTAGGTGCTGGGGAGCCCTATAATGAACACCAAGCAAAAGACTGTAATCCATTATTCGCTGTGATTCCAGAAATTTGCTATCAATTTCGATCTGCCTGCATATAAGAACATATAACCTATAAGCAGCAGAATTCGCAATCAGAATGTTGCAACAAGATTTTCATGGTACGAAAGGTCCAGTAATGCAAGTATTGAAAAATGGAAAATAAATAATGAAGAATCAGAACTTTATAATGAATGAACAACATAATAAGTGAAATAAGGAATCTCAAGGTAGGATTGAGAACATCATCAAACCACAGCCTTTTTTTTTTAAAAAAAATAAATTTTTATAAAGGAGTGTAAAATTTGTTCAAAGCCTTGTGAAACCAGAAACATTAAACTGCTTTATTTTGTGGTGATAATTGGGTAGAACAAAAGGTATTACAAACATACATATAACAGAATTAGCACAAGAAGATGAGATTAGACGAAAATCCATAACATTTATCAGATGATGCCAGTCATGTGAATATGAGAAAAGAGCATAGAGATGATTCAGAGAGCAAAGGAACTTTGATCGAGTCCTCAATTGTTCAATAAGAAATTTCCAAATATTAACCTCTGAGGAGATGATTCAGAAAGCAAAGAAAATTTGATAAAGTCCTCAATTGTTCAACAGGAAATTTCCAAATCTCAACCTCTGAGGATTCGATAAAAGACAAACCACAGAACATGTGAAAAGAAGGATTAAATAGTATTAACATATAGCAGTGCATCACAGGAATAGTTTTTTGTTTGGAGATATCACTTACTTTAGTAAAGCTTCTCTCCAAGAAGGTTCCAGATAAAAACAGTAATTCAAGTCCAGATCCTTCAGTATCGTGTTCTCATCAATTTCAACCTTGTCTGCAGATCGTCCCAGTGAAGAACCTTTTAGATCAAACCTACGGTGGATTCTAAGCTCTGTGCAGAACATATTTCCCATTACTACAAAGCGAAACTGCAGACATGAATTATGAAAGCATCAGTCAATTTAGGCCATAATTTATTTTTCTTAAAGATATTGTTCAAGTAAATGTTGAATTTTAATTTGTAAGAAAAAGTTCAAGCGGTGCACAAGCATATCACGTGCCAGTCCTCATTCAGAAGTTTTACTATTTGCGAGTGCTAGGTGGATTTCTTCCAAGAGGCTCTTAGGGAAAGAGAATGCTAACGCCTACGCTACTGGATTTAACTACCAGTATTAGGGACATTTAAATAAAAATAAAATTAATTCGGTCAATAGTCATGAAGTTCCTACAACATTACCAACTAAAAGCATTCTAGTGAAATTAGCGTGTCAGAACCAATTGCATGCATCGTGACTTATTAACGTGCAATTCATATTCTCAAAAGAAAGCAGAAAGAGGACAAAATTAAATCATAATCTAGCATACCTTTTGACCACTTGAAGGTTTTATCCTGTGAAGGCCAAAAAATTTTGTTATCAGTGTGTTCTCATATTTCCTCACGTGGTGATGATAGGCTGGAAGCATCTGAAGCAGCACCTACATGTGAAATATTACGTACAACTTAGCAAGCCTGTGTTGCTTTTCTTTCCAAAGAGAGTAAAGCTTGCTTACCAGTCAGAACAGAAATAGGTAGCATACGTATGCTAAGTATTACTGGTCAAAGCTCAAGAAATGCATTAAGACAAGACAAACTGGTTCCTGAAGTTTCAAATTTTAGACAAGCTTTTAGGAACCTGATATTCTTTAAGAAACCATTTGGACTGTCAACCTAGCATGCCTACTCCACACCAACAGGGTATGAATGGATATGCAAGATGTGCACAAACCATCCTCAGCTTCAGTGTTTTCTTGCCCTTCAACCCCCAAAACCACATCTCACACCAACAAGAAGAAACAACAGAGCAAGGAAATTTCATTGGAAGGAAAAACATGGAAAAAGCAAAGACTAATGGAACATCCTAGACACGAAGCTCGATATTGAGATGGCAAACCTTCACTTCAGATTTTCGTAGTGTCTTAATCATGAAACGATCATCTTGAGATAAGAAAAAGACACTGCCACTTTTCCCAGGAGAAGAAAGCTCCCTAAGGGCATCATTTCCACAGATGGACATCATGTAGTCAGCAGCATCAATCTTAAACATCTCTCTCAAATCCCTACGAGGGCAAATAATTCAGTTCTGAACTGGATAAAACAAAATAGTAATAGATAAAGTCAAACTTCTATAAGCTCTAAGCACAACGAATATAAAATAGATAACAGATCAGATGAGGATGAGATCCATACTTATCCGTGCCAAGAAGAAAACAGAATTACAAATTATCTCTCTTWCCCACCTGCTATTTTTTATGATTAATGAAGGAACATGCAGGTCTGCCAAGTAGAATGTATATGGAATCACATGTGTGTCTGTGTGTGCACTTATGTGTGATCTAAATGATGAAACTGCACAAAGGAGTATTATGATTCATCACATATTAAACAGAATCTCAATCATCTGTTTCAGAAGAGAACAGGAAATTAGACAAGCAAAAGACTTCCTGTTAAGGATCAAAAAAATGGTTGTAATCTATAAAATATCATGTAAACATTGACCAAAAAGATTTCACAAGTATTGACAGCATATGCATCAAACAAAGATGATAACCCTAAACATTTTACAGCAGGTTCATTCTAACAAAGCTAGCAACTGACCTGAAAACCATTGGACAATAATCCTTCCACTTAAAATCATCTGACTGATGAGGCGGCGTCAACTGTGATCCTTCCTTAGGAAAGTTCATCCAAAAGCTCGCACGAGGGCCAAAATCTGAAGTCCTTACCTCTCGTCTTTGTATGGGTGTAATTTTCCCCACGGTATATCTGGTGAAACACCAAAAAGCTYTTAGTCATATTCTAATAGAATGGCKTGAAGTAGAAAGGATAAAGTTGACCGCTTACAGCTACTAATGGACATAACTGGCAGCAGTTTTACGTAACCAATGACACAATGACTAAATCTAACAAATGCTACAGAGTGAAAACGCACTATTTATTGGTACAGAATTATCCACCTATCTCCAGAGTCAAACTAAGCCAAGATCCCAATGTCACGAGGTAAATAGATCTGCTTCAACCAACAGAAGTGAAAAGCTGGAATTACTAGTTTCTGCATCAACGTTTGACATCCCAAAACCAACTCTTCCAACTCTTGAAAGAATGAAGGTAAATAAGGGTAGGAAAAAGACACAACTCTTGCACCAAAATAGTCACAAACTCTTCTCTGTTTCACATCCTGTTTCTAACTTCTCTATGTGCACAACAAGAGGCAATGGTACCATAAGAAGAAAAAGATGTAATGCAGCACTTAAAACTCTTCAACTACATTGACACTGCATATACATTTTAGCTTTCTTTAACACCTTTATCTTGGACTTCATAAATTAATCGACTACTTCTTGTTCAATACAAGGKATCAACAAAAGCAATGCGAGTCTTTACCAAATATTTAGCTATGTTGACATAATCATTAGTTTGGGGGCAAAAGCTGCTATACAAGAATATAGAGAAAACTGTTCTTTCCTTGATGGTTTCACATTTATCAAATTGCATTTCTGACAATGGAAGATGCGGAAAAATACTTTCTTTCTTCTTTGTCATCTAAGCATGATTTCTTAGGACCCCTAGCAAAGGAACTTCGAATAATTGATAATTTAAAAAGTACTGACTAGCTGCAACTTCATTAAGTTAGGATATGGTCATGCTTTTCAGTAGTCAAGAGACTTAGCATACCTGATTCCCAGCTGCAAACTAAGCATTAAATCATAACTCCTGTGGCCTTTGATTATCGTTTCGCCTATCCTCTTTATCTCCCTTGCAAGTTTCTTTTGCCGCCTTCTCTCTCTTTTGGATGATGATGAAAACCTGTTGTTGAGAACAAGCTCACTGATTAAGACACCTTGCATATATTCTCGTTCCAAGATTGGAGGATCTATGTCATCCTCAGGATCTGTACCATCCAAAGCAGCCTCAGAAAAACCGTATCCTATAACTTTCTCAATAGACACCTCAAGGCTCCATCGTCGTTCTAAAGAGACACTTGTGGTTCGAGAGTGTTCCAGATTCAGCAAGTTACCCTTGGAAAGTTTATCAGATGAATGTCGATGAGATCTTCGGCTACCACCAACTTTAACATCTCCCATATCAACTGAAGAAGCATGATGAATATGTGAAACCTGATTTGGTTTTCTCCAATCTGGCAGTAGACCTCGTTTTCTTAAAGCATTCAGATACAATTCCTGGCCAGCTGGAAGTCTCCCTCCTTTTGGATAGAATGCTCCCTTTCCATCTTTCAGACCTCGGGTCCAAGTTCCAATATAACAACTACCATCACTCCAAGTGTATATTCCAAATCCATGCATTGTGCCATTCAACCAGTTTCCTTCATAGGAGTCCCCATTAGTCCAGGTAAGAGTTCCTTTCCCTGACATTGTACCTCCTTTCATATTTCCTAGGTACACATTTCCATTAGCCCAAGTATATTTACCAGGTCCTTCTGGGGATCCCTGAATCCATGCTCCTTCGAGTGTGTCTCCGTTAGGATATATTTGATATCCCAACCCATGCTTGAGACTCAACCGCCAGCGCCCCTTGTAAATCATTTTATCATGCCGTGTATATGTCCCCGTACCATGCATATAACCACCTGAGAAGTCACCATCATAAAAAGCACCAGAAGGCCATCGAAGTATTCCATACCCATGCCTCATCCCGCATCTCCATTCACCCTCATACTTGCAACCATCCGACCACACATATTTCCCTGAGCCCTCAGGTAGATTACCAAGCAAGGAACCAGAATAAGATTCTCCATTGGGTAGGAAAAGTTCTCCAACCCTAAAGCAAGGGTTTTCAGATCTATGAGAAAGTTCCCCATTTGCCAATTTTAAAGAGTGGGTACTGCCACTATATGACAAGGCATCAAAGGATCTTGTCCTTTCTGACAAAGAGAGTGTCCTTTCAATATTATCAACTGTGGCCACAGGGCCAGACATGCATAATTTCAAAAGGTTACAAGTTCTGAATTAGAAGGATGGCACGTTGGAAAATATCATGAGCTAAATGACCATGTTGCTGAAAAGAATTCGCCAAATTCGACGTTTTTTGACCTGAGGTTGAGAGAGAGAGACAGTAAGAAGATATAGAAGTACAAAGCTCCTACAGATGTGCTATCATACTATTTTGATATGCTGAGAATAATGCTGTGAATGTGTCCACAATGCAAACAAGTTATGCTATCTGAAACTGTCTTTAAAGGAGTTAGGAACATGAAGTAAATTTGTGTTTAATTTCCCAATTGACTTCTTCATCTTTCAACATATGGCCATGAAAAATAATCGAACCTGAGCATCTTAAAAGCACAGGATGTGATATCTTTCACGTAATGGTGACAAACTCACGGCTATAGTTTCCTCACGCATCTGGAAGTACTACAAAGTCTGTAACAGCAGTCTGTATTTTCAAGTAATTAACTTCATCATGATTTTCATTGCTATCCATCTCAATATCCAGGATATTGTAAATAGACAAGTACTTCTGAGAGGAAATATAAGACCACTGTAAAATGATTCCTAACTGTTCTTGAAAAGATAATAATCGATTGCCTTGGCAATTTGAATGATAATGCTTGAGACATAACTGATTTTAACCATGAAGCATCTAATGAAAGAAAAGGAAATTTGAAATATCTAAAAATAGCAACAGAAGCGCCACACTTTCACAGCTTCAAGGTAATTCAAATTTAACCAGGTATTTTATGATATGATTTGGGTTGCACAGTCAATGTATGTATAAACATCACCAGTATGTGCGCAACTAAGACATGCTTTGATTATACCTACCAAGAATTAAGTTTATTCTTGCAAGTTTGGCTTTTTCCTCTACAGGAGGATTAGTTCTTCTCTTTTCTTTTCTTTTCTTTTCTTCTTCTTTCCTTCCTTTTGTTCTTTTTTGTTGATAACTCCAGAGTAACCTTATACAACTCCCAAGTTTCCAAGTTTCTTTTCTTTAATCAGTACATTCCAAGATCACTGATCTTAGCACCTAAAAAATTTCGATATTTGAACACATTATTCTCTTATAAAGGAATACTCGAGAAGCAACATAGAGAATTTCCATATACCATCAAGACCCCAGCTTTCTGCGTTTAGGCAAATTATCAAGTAATAAGTATCATATAATAAGCAAATACCAGAGGATACTGCTCCATTTCTCAACACAGCAAAACAGGCGCGTATACATACAGAAAAAGAAATTGGAAACAGGACTACTAAAGGAAGAAAAAGAAAAGAAGAAGTCTTTGTTACAACCATCGCATCCAGAACAGAAATCTACATTTATGCCACGTTTCCATTTAAGACATTAACAAAACAATCTAAAATCACATTCATACTCCGAAAGTCCGAACACAAATTTCACAAAAAGAAAAAAAAAAAATACACGTTTTCTCAGCAAAGAAAAAGAAGAAAGAAAAGAGCACCTGGAAAGAAGACAGCAGGATGGAGAAAAAGGGGAGGATGGAAGTTGAGGATGACTTGTAGAAACGCAAGTAGTTTTGCTTTTCAGTTTCCTTCTGTCAACATTTTCCGATGGATTTCCTAACTTTTTGCTTAAAGACTAATGAAGAGGGAAATCAAAAAGGACCGAATCCCAAGTAACTTTCAAGTTGAAGGAAGAACAAGAAGAACACCTTTCTCCATAAAATATAACGTAAAAATCTGAAAGAAAGGAAATACTTAACAAAGACTTTATATATATATGTGTGTGTGTGTGTGTGTATTGCTGCTTCTCTGCATACGCAMCTTCCTATGGAGTCACTCTCAAGCGTGACATTAGGTATTGCTCATATGACTAGTTTGTCCTTTTTATTTTATTTTATTTCCCAATAAAACTGTCCTCGACCTTTTTTATGTATTAGAAAGTATTTCGTTATCTTTCTCTAAATGCGAGTCGTCTCTTCTTTTCTTTTTTTTTCTTTCCCACTTGTCGTCAGGCTTATTTTCTTTTCTTTTTTTCTACTTTACTTCTCAAACCACGTAGGGTGGGTTTTTTCCCCTTTAATCATCAAGTATTTAGAATTTTTAATTTTAATTATTTCGTATTTGAATAGAATGAACCCATAAAAGGATAAAGTTCTTTCCATATTATTATTCAAACTCGAATATATTTATGAAGAAGATCAATATATTACTTATAGAAGACTATAGATCTTCTAAAATATCAATATATTACTTATAGAAGACTATAGATCTTCTAAAATATTTCTTCGACAGACTCTCTATTAGACACTCTCTAACACCAATCCCTCTACTCTAATGCTTATACTCTAATTGGCAAAAAAAAATATATATTAGAAGATTCAAAACTTTTATGTAAATTACCATTTAGATATTTTTAAAAAAATTATTATAAATAACATATTTAAATTTAAAATCTTTCGCACTTTAACTATTTAAGAATTATAAATTCCTCCACTTATAGTAAAACTTTTCAAGTCCCGACCAAATGGCACTCAAGTTAAGACAGAATTTTTTTTTTTTTTTCAAGAACAAAACAAATATATTGCATTGAAGCCACAGGGAAATCATCTTTGGCAGCAGTAGCTACACCAGTTGGGATGAAACCCATCCATGCGCCTTCTTGCGAAGAAAATGTACAAGGCTACTAGGAAATATGGGCAAATATGGGCAAATGTGGGCACAAATATGGTCGTTGCCCATATTAAACAAATAAGAAAGAGAGATAAATTAAACAAATATGGTGACTGGTCAGAGAGAGGGAGTTCACTAGCTTGTATTATGAAATAATTACTCAGCAATTGATACTTATCTTGAAAGCTACTGATCGATACATGTACTCAGCGTGCTAGTATATGAAGCTACTATGGTATGAAATAATAATTTATTCGTTAGATATTTAGATGTTATAGTCATTAATCTTATTAATTTTTTATAACAAACATATAGTGTGCATTTTAATTTGTAATTTTTCAAAAAAATAAGCATATAATTTGACATGCATATGCAACTTTATAAATAATTTACATATAACTATGTTTAAATCTATCAGAGCAACAACTTAATTTGTATAAATATCATCTTATCAAATAAGAGATCATTTATATAATCCACATCATCCATAATATATACATATATATGTATATAAAGCTATARCTTTCTATCTAATYACGAACTCTTTTTCTTTTTTTATTTATTAATCATRGTACGATAGTCCTAAAACATTAAGTAAACTAAATGGCCACATATATCTAAATTCCTTTCTTAATTTGATAAACCCCTATGGAAAACCGGGAYGCTGTGGACCTTCATTAGAAACATGTAGCCATTGGGAAAAGCTAAGTACGATTTTAAGATAATTTTATTTGAGATTAATGAATGATTAGGTGCATTTGAAGAATAAAATAAAGCTCTAAACAGAAATTTAGAGCCCGTGGACCCGTCTCAACAAGGTTGATTATGTTAAAAGATTTAATCCTCCACGTACTTTGTATCTTTGTGGACTAATGACAAAAAATTATGCTTTTAATCCATGTTAAAAAGTACGATTACTGATTAACTGAATCACTACTTGTCCTAGTTGCTGACTAAACTAGTAGTTCTTTAGAAAGGAGTGGAAATGGTAGATTAGGCGTTGAAAATGAAGGTCTATTTATCATTAGAAAGGTGCAATTTGCACGAATGTGGAGGAATTAACCACTAATTGGCTGCCACGTGTCTCGTGAAAAACTAATTAACCTTATTGCTTTTGAAATTAAAAATAAAAAGATGATTCCCCTTTTTGGTGAATTGGGATAGCGTCAAAAGGATTAGACTGTCCATTATTCTTTTCTTTTAGTAATATATAAGTGGCTCCAAAAGTTGGGGCAAAGAGTGTTATGGTACCACCGTATTAGTATGCTCATACAAAGTTTTGGTACCACCCATTATGCTCTCAAGGTAAGAGTTAATTATTTTTGTCACGTCATTATCTAAGTGCATTTTTTTTATTTATAAAGAAGTTTAATGGAGTTAAATGTATTTTTGGAACAATCTATGCGGAACCAATCAATTTAGTAAAAGAACTAATTTATAGTACGMMGTGTGACTCGCCTTTGRGTGATTTTATGTACCAACCCAACTTTTCCATCTTTGCATTAATACTAATAAAAAAAACGACTTGAAAATTGGACATACAACATCAGACCTTAACTTTGATCAATCTTGTCTTCTTGTACTTTTATCTTTTAACTTATAAATTATTTTAAAACTTTTACTTACAAATCAAGTATTTGACCTATGAATTGTAGCTTTATTTGATAAGTTTAATATTTTAATATACTCTTATTACGCATTCTATYAGACATCAARCTAAGCACGATTTGTATATTTATTAATATAATATGTAGTATATAATAAATAGTATATTAAAAGATTAAAATATTACAAGTCATTTACGAACACATTTTTTCTCTCTCTTTTTTCATTAAATGAATAAAATAATTAATATTTTTAAAATAACGTACTTTTATAATTATTTTTCGTTAAACTACTCTCCCGGCAAAGAGCATCATCTACGTATGACCTAGAGACTTATAGGGATAATCAAAATCCTCATTATGCTAATTGGAATGCCGTTATCATGCAGKCTCTAGAGCCCCATAACTAATTGTTGACAGGGGCTACTATTCACAGAGATATATTTTTGGGTTKRCTTCTTTTTCKATTTTGACCTCTTAACACATACGAACACTAACTAATTTATGTGATTAGRATCAAATAAATAATAATTAATAAATCCGAATCCAAACAACAAATGGTTACAAAATGAAAAATTGCATTGTTTCTCGTAGAAAGATGTTGGACTTGGGCATCCAACTTGAATACATCAAGCAATAGTCTATGAAAGTTGACGGTCCTGTCTCTCTTAGAGCCTGTGAAGTACACAGTTTACAGTGTTAACTCATTTACTAAATTAAATTATAGTAATGCTAACAATAATTACCTTTGGGCAACATGATTAGGTAAAAGGTGGACATTTTAATTGTAAATCACGGCGCTATTAATTTTTAATGCTAAATACAAATTCCTCACGAGAAGGTCTTGTAATCCTAATTTCCTTATTAAAAGGAAATTGAAAATTCGATCTTGAACGCGTTAATACTAATAATTTGATTTATAATAATAATTATATCCATTAGAGAGAGAGAGAGAGAGAGAAAGAAACATATATATAACAGAAATAAATTGAGGGTCTTCGTACTTACAACTAAAGTAAAATTTCATTAGTTTTATGCCTACTTATTAAGATAATAACTTATTAAATGGTTGAACAATACTCTTGTTTTAGACACCAAARAAGCATAAAGGAATCTAGCGTTGAGATCTCACCAATTAGAGACAAACACCTTGCATACTTTTTAGAGCACAAAAGGGAGTTAAGGATGTTTAAGGAACATTATCTGCCACCACTCCACCAAGACATCATCTACAGATAAGCACGCAAGTATCCAGCTTACCAATTTTGGCATTTTATGGTGCTGTTAGGTATTAGCTTTCATTCTACCGTTGCCGCCGTTGTCCTCACATATCGCAACGGCAGCCTCCACCGTTTCGGTCGGCGTTCTCCGACAACTACAAAGACAGATCAGCTGGTCCAGAAAACTTAATAGCTTCAATTACTATTTATGGATTGCGATTTGTGTTATAAAGACAGAGGAAACAAAAACAGAAGATTTCATACTGGTCTTGATCTTTTTCGGAAGATGAAGAAGGATGTTTGATTAGAGAATATAAGTCGGTAAAGTATTATTAGCAGTTTATTTAAGCTAATCTCTCGAACACATTTGGCGGGCATTTTGTCATCACTTCCCAAATTCCCCATGTCCACCCAGCCTGACGTTGTCCAAGCAGCCGACTTTCTCCACCGCCTCTTTGTTTTCCTCCATTTCATTGWCCTTAATATATTCATCCATTTCGTTCTCTATCAGTTAGTGATATTTCTATCATAATCCACATTTCTAATGCATCATTTTGCTATTTTATGTGCATGACACTTTTTTTGTGGACATATGGATCACTCTACAAGCTTAGTCACCTTTTCTTCCGAGCACTTTTGAATATAAATTGCTAAAAATGCTTTTAAATTTTATTTTTAACAATATTAATAAAGAAAGATCTTGTCAGATTATTCTACAGTCCTTCGGACCAATTCATTTTTTCAACCTTTTAAACTAAACTTAGAAGTGAAAAATTATACGAGAATAATTCAAAGAAATTTTTAATTTAAAAAATGATTTTATTCTTGACGTTTGAAAGTGTAATTTTTAAGTTATATGACGTAATATTARGATCTTTATCTATTTTGTTGTTATCTTTAAAATAAAAAWATTAGTATATTCAACTCATAAGTATATTTTTTGTTATATGCCATTGTCCCTACGTGAATAAGGTTCTTCGGCTTAACACTACAAATCCTTGCTGCCAGACAAATTTCATATTATATAGTATGTATGTGATTTCTAGGTTACCATGCTTGTATTTGTACGTCCTTGTCCGGACGTCAACAAGGTCTGCTCAAGGTGGCTTTCACTCGATGATATTATATGCCAAGAAAAGTATAGAAGAGGTTGTATATAATTAAAACTCTGTTGTTAATAATGTTTTGATATAAACGGCTTTGATTAAGACATGCAAAGAAAAACTCAAAGATTTTAATAAGATAATAACTTGATTAATTAAAAATTAATTTATCTATAAGTTTTATATTTGATCCATATTTCGAGTGAAAGATGTATAAAAYAGAATAAAATGAAGGGTTTGAATCGGGTCTTTTCTTCCTGTGGTCACAGTCGGTGTCTGGTGAAGTGCATGTGCATTGTAAATTATTCGATTTCTATGGACCTCCTCTGCTGCTGCTGTGAAGAAGATTAAGATGAGTAGGGCCTCAACAAACCCATTGTTTGCTACCAAGTACCAAACTATAGCTGGAACACCATAACCGGCAGAGCTACTTGACAAAAATATATATCTAATAACAATAATTGCAACTTTTTTAGAATATTAAGAATTGCCACTAAAAATGAAAACTTCCAAAAGAAGCAAGAAAATGCTCCCCACCATTGTATACACTTCATATTTTGTGATTTTATGAATAGGTTATGAATTTTTTAATATATTTTATA